>CATIWJ010203385.1:0-18403 GCA_949640765.1 Croton laevigatus | reverse complement strand
CTGATTGGCGATATAATTTTTTTTTAGTAGGAAATCATTATTATCTCCCTTATCGGAGCTCATATTAGCTTTAGCCTTATATATTTGCATTTTTTATTAGTAAATATTTCCGCAAACTTATTATTTAAGTTTACAATTTTCTTTTATTTGATTAGTTGTTAAAAGGAAAACAATAAAAACCTAAAATATAGTATATTTATTTTTATGATTGTATGTATTTTTGTAATTTTTTTAAATACCAAACGAACTTAGAAGCTGACTTGTTTATAATCTTCGCAAAAAAGTTCACGAGCCACTTTTTCAAACAAGCTCGCAAACTCTCTTATACGTAATATTCGTCAGCTGAAAATTATTTTTATTTATTATATATGAAAAGCGATGAAAATAAAAGGACATAGTAGCCTATGAACTGAGTTCCCAATGAACTTCCAAACTGAATTCCAAACAAGCTTCAAACGACCTTTTGAGCTAAAGTCGGAACTTTGTTAAATATAAACAAGCCATGCTCCAATAAGTTCGAGCCCAAAAAATCCTAAAAAATCCTAGGAGCGTAGTACTATTTGGCTACTTTACATCCCTCGGCTTACACAACTAATAGTAAAGTGGAAAAAAACATAAATTTTGGAGAGAAGGGGCGCTCCTATTGCTACAAAATCTCATACAAGAATCTTTTACTTGGCAAGCATGGGTATTTTGAACCAAAAAGGGAAAGATACTGACTATTACAATATGAACAGCGGAAGTATCTACACTACACTAACAAAAATAAAATATCGAAATTCTATACAGGAAGATTCTATTCTATATTCCCACATCATATTTCTCATAATCTCAATCGAAGTATTGCAACACTCCAATTACCTGGCCCCAGCACGTTACATAGCTACAGCAACTCTCATTGATGAAGAGAATTCAGAGAATACTATCTGGGTTTGGAACTTGCTTTACACATGTTCCTCCATTTGTCCTTAAGGTCCACTGCAGTTCGGCCACAAAATACCATGCTACCATACTCCAAAATTTTTGCCCATGGCATCGTTCTATCACCAACACTGGAAAATTTCTGCACCCCTTCCTAATATTCCAACAATAAAACAGCGAAAATTGAAAAGAAAAACAATAGTTGATTGGACATAATTATGATTTCAAACAGAGTAAAAAATTGTGGTTTAATAAATATAAATCATGTAAAACCTTCAAGGTTGACATTACCAAATCATTTCTCATAATATGACACTTATGAATGGATAGACAAATTAATTTTTGAAAATTATACATGTAATTCTTAGATAAATTATAGCAGAGCATCATGCCAAATGCAATTGAATAAAGTCATTCTTGCAAATTCAAATTCCAAATAAACATTGTGTAAAAAATGTTCTTCCTTAATGTTTTTATTTTCCAGGAATGGACATCATTAATAACAAAATGTAACGAGTTATTTTACATTAGATGGGAAACGCACAAGTGCATGCTAAGTAATTCAGTACCTTAAGCATCTGCTCCTCCTCAGTTGTCCATGGATTTTTCTTTCGCCTCAACAAAGGAAGTGCTGGGTAATGGGATACACTGAAAATCAAAAAAAAAATTTATATGTAACATCCGTTATTCACAACACAATCAAATTTCATTACTTCCAAATTAGTAAAGCTCGAACACTGAATAATTTGGAACTGGCAGAAAAAACTTACTATTGCACCTGTCTTCTTCGAGATCTCATAGTGTAATTGGAGATTACATTGTCCTCATTTTCCCCACCAGAGGTTTGTCTCTCAATAATTATAGCAGAAGTGGGCTTCTCTATCAAATCACTACTTTGCTGAACTATAACATCCTCTCGAGTTCCTTGTTTAGCTTGTTCTTCATTTACAGAGACAGGCTCTTTGTTTTTAGATATTTTATCACCACTGTCACTCTTTGGGTCAGCACAAATTTGGTCTTGTTTGTCAGGTTCCCTTGCATGCAGGCACTCTGAAGCCATCCATTTCCTTTCCTTTTCTCCATGAGTAACATCTTGTTCCTTTTCACTACTTTGTTGCCCAAGAACTTCTTCTGAAGTTCCTTGGGTAGCTTGTTCTTCATTCTCAGAGGCATCCTCTTTGTTTTTAGTTATTTGATCAACAATGCCCTTTGGATCAACACAGATGTGGTGGTGTTCGTCAGGTTTCCTTATATGTGGGCATTCCGGAACCATCCCTTTCTTTTCCTTTTCTTCAATAGTTAAATCTGGCTCCTTTTCTCTACTGATTAAATTTATTTCAGAATTTGATATTACAGGCTCCATTTGCTGCCTGTCACCTTGTCTTTCCTCTAGTTGTTCATTGCCTTTATTCACATGCCCTATAATATTTGTTTGATCAGATTCTCTCTCTTCCAAATTCCCACACTCATGGACCATGTGAAAGCAAACGCCATCTTGATTCCGTTCTAGATTATCATGTTCTTTTACGTGTGACCTCTTAGTACGTGTAGAAATGAATGAACTCAGTTCCTTCCTTGCCAAAGAGACTTTTTTCTTGGTTTTGAGGTACTCTGAGATAGCACGTGAATATGCACAAAATGGGCAGTAAAACTCTCCCTTCTCATCAAAACTAGGTGAGGAACCCAAGCACTTTTCATGAACCACCAATGGACAACCAACAGCATTACAAACCAGTAGCTGACCACCTTTGCTACATTTAACGCAAAGGTTTAGCTCAGTCCAGTTTTCCTGGGAAACATGATTTAGTGTGCAATGAAAGCTTAAGAAGTGCCTCTTTTCCAATTCAACATCAACCCTTTCATGATGAGACTTGTTACCATCAATTGATGTGTCTTCTTCATAAAGATGCTTAGGACTAGAACCTGCTTTTCCAGCAGCAATCCTCCTAGCAGATTCACTCGAGGAAGCAGCATTTGCTGATGTCACTTGATTACCAGAATCACTGTTATCTTTTGTACCACCAACCAAGACCCTTTGCCTGGTTCTCATGAAGGGTGCATCATTTGATGCACTAGGTTCAGCTGTATTGACTTCATCGACCTGGCTCTTTTGGCAGGGTCTATATCCAGATGTATCTGGTAGCAAGTTATTGCACCTATGATCATTCTCACATTGATATTCTCTAGACTCACCATTAGCATTAGCATTAGGATTCCTCCCTATATTCTCTGTAGCAACAAATTTGTAATGGGTATTCTTTGAAATACACTCACTAGACCCTCCTGCTGGAGACTCACCATCCACATGACAAATTCCTTTGCCTTCAAGTCTAACCATCATTTCAGAAGAATCTTCTACCAGCCCATTACCAAGTTGAGTTAAAACATGTTCCTTGGACTTATTATTAGCACAGGACATATCACACTTAAACCGCTTGACATTTAAGCTGAGATCACCTTCTTGTTCTTCCAGATAGTCTTCAGCAGGATGTTCATTATCTTCAACGCTTACTTTCCTCTTACCAGGTAAAAATTTCGCATGATTTGAATCCCCTTCCACCATTCCATTCCTATTTTCAAGTGACAAAGAAACATTACTTGTTTCTGGTAAAGAAACGTTCCTTGTTTCTGGTGCCATAATTTGGGAGTCAGCGCCATTAATTTCAACCCCACTGTCAGGTGTATTACGACAGCCATAATCCACGGTAATTCTGTCATTCGGACCATTCCTCTGCACCAGTCCGCTGAGTTTTGTCAATGAAGCAGTGTATGGATGGGTACCTTCAAGAATTCTTTCTTTCAGCTGTTCAAACAACAGAGGAATCAAGCAAGGTAAATGATGAACAATAATGTTTTACCAATTACCAAACAAGGAATAAGCAGGTAAAGATATTTTCAGCACCTTTTCTAGAGCACATTTTGGCATGGAAGCTCTTTTGTGCAATATGAAAGGTTGGCTATCCCACGTCAACAAGTCCCCTCCAAACCTCTTCAAATCTGAAACTGGTCTCTAAGCATAAAGAATCCATGAAATCACAACAAAAGTATCATTACTTAAAAAGGGGATTAGTTTATAAATGCTGCAAATTTTTTATCTTCTATACTAGAAAACGTTATTTCTTAATGATAAAATTCTGGAAACTACCTCATTTACGACAGACCGGAGCATATCCTCGCAGCTGTTTGAGAAGTCAAGTGCATCTTTTGTCTGTGTCACAGAATGCACATCCTTGGCAACTTCTTTACTAGTGCCTAATAACTGTTCCAAGCATCTTAAAGCAACCATTTCCCTCGTGTTATTTCCCAAATCCTCAGATAATTCTGGAGCCTCATCAATCAAATCTGAAAGAAAGTTACCATAAAATACACATTAGTCCAAATTAGCAGCAAATTTCTACAAAAGCAAAGAATCACATTCAGATATTTCATACCCAAGATGACTAATCAAAACATCTACTTTTGAAACACATGAAAAGGTTTCATACCTATAAAAAATAAAAAAGAGTATGTGATACATACCATGTAAAATTGACGGGTCCAGTTGCTCGAACTTTGAAAGATACTCGATAGACCAAAGCCACGACATTCTTGCAGGGTCAGCCATGAAATATTATTTGCAAAATGTTCTTAAAGCCCACAAGTCTTAAGTATTGTTTTTACCTATAGAGGGGCTGCACGAATGACACAGAGCATATTGTCAAGATAATGTTTATAAAGAATCCATAACATACTGAAAACCCTACTCTTAATTGAAGAAGAATTGCAGGAAATAAAAGAGACTTTCAGTTGAAAACCTAAAATTGGGTTTCAGATCGCAATCGAGGCAGTTATGGTGTTTCATAGAAGTTTAATTATAAAATTGGCGTCTAAATATTTTGGAGTCCTTTTTTTGGAAAAAAAAAATGGTGTTTAACATTTAAAAGTAAATGAAATTTCTTATTCCTCAACAATTAAGACCTTCCCTCCTACTTCAGTCTTCCAAGCAATGAACCTCCAAAAACTTACCCAAAATGCTACTGTTCAATATCACAAACTAAAAAACCTCCCCAAAAGTAGATGTTCAACGGTTAAAAGCAATTACAGTTGGCCAAATTAATTCATTCAATTTAACTAAATATGAAAATAATTAAATTTATAAAAGAGAAAAGAAAAGAAAACATCATACTTTACTGGCTTTTTCGAAAGCCTCAGCATTTTCAAGAAGCTTCAACACCGGTTAAAGCCCTATGCCGTTGCCACCAAGAGAGCAACTGGTCCAGTTTTCCTTTCAATTACACATAGGGGTGTGAACAGACCGGGTTCAGGCCTAATCCGACAACCCGAAATGTAAAGGAAAATGGAACCGGACCGACACTACTGTTCATCAGGTTGGTCTTTGTTCTGAATGAGGTTTCTGTCCAGGTCAGGTTGGCCTTAACCCGACAGTGAACCAACCAACAGAAAAAAAAAAAAAAAGCAACAGCAATTCAATTTGATATACAATTTCATTTTACAATTTCAGCTCATCTGCACTGCACTGCACTGCACCACACCACACCGCACCTGTTTTAAAATCCCTTATACATATATATAATCTACAAACATCTAAATTAATAATACTTACAATCCTAATTCCTCAATTCAAAATAGAAAAACATCTAAATCAGATTCAGATATGATTACAATATCCTCTCCCTTTCAACCCATTTTATCACTGCTTATTGCTTTGTTTTGGTGCTAACTTCAACCTTCAAATTATTAATTTCTTAGCTTAATTTGAAGGACATCAATTAACACTTCTATTAGTTCATTCATGTAACAATATTAATACAATACAGCTTTAGGATTAGATGATGTACATAGCACTCTGTACTTTTTTTAGATAAATGAAATGGAAATACATAAAAATATAATTATTATTTGCAGGATGAGACAGTATTAAACTATCAATGATCAAGTCCAAAGTATGTATTCTAAATTCTAATCATCAAAGAACTGAAAGAACAAAAATAAAAGGGACAAAGAAAACTAAAGAATCCAGTCAACAGTTTCAGAGTTCTCAAATAAAGACTTAGCAACAGATTGAATATGAAGAACCAAACAAACAGAAACTAGAATAACAGAAAGCAAGAATGAGGAAAGATTCCTAATTCACTACAATTTATTCTGAATTCAAGAAGATCCAAAATTCCAAATTGGCTTCATCACAGGAAAGAGAAGGCATGCATACCTGAAACTGTCGAGCTTCGTTGCAGAGTGGAGCACCTGGTCCGGTCGTCGTGCTGACCCCCAAGATGTACCTAACCTGAAACAACTTCTTCATGGACGGAAAGAGAGAGAGAGAGAGGCGACTGGTGGTGGCGAAGCCGGTTATGTCGGCCGGCGGTTATGAGTGGTGACTGAGCGGCGGGATTTAAGGAGAGAAGAGAGAGTGGTGTCGTTGTGAGAGCTGCTGGTGGTCTGGTCGTTCGACAATATGAAGAGAACGCAGAAGTTTGCGAAGGAATTTTAGGCACTTCGGACACCGCACTGGAGACAAATACAATTTAGACCCTAAATTTTGACATAATTAATACTTAGATCTCTATCTTCCTCAATCGAGAAATTTGTCCAAAATTGAATTATGTTTAAATCTTTAGGTATCGATTGATATATTTTTGTCCACGTTGGACAAGTAACTTAACGGCGTTGGTTTCTTGCTGAGGGTGGCTTGGCTTCTCTTTAGAAATCCCCCAAATTGTCCAATTGCTTTGCAAATCTAAAACCCCAAATTGTCCAATTGCTTTGCAAATCTAAAACCTAAATCGAACGGCAGAATTTTTCTTCAGCGAAAAACCATGGCCAATTCAGATATGGCAATGGAATCTTCAATGGCATCTGAGATGTTGAATGATTCGGAGGAAGTTAAATGTGTGCATGGAAGCTGTGTTGTCTTTAGTTACTGGAGTGACGACAATCCAAAAAGAAGATTTTAATGCTGCCCTAATTGGAGATTAAGTGTACTATGACTTCTGTTTGTTCTTCTATTTTCTGTTTCGTATTGGGAATGATGTTGACTAAGATTTTTCTTCAATGTGTAGGAGATTGGCGGCTGTGGATTTTTTCCGTGGAAGGACCCTAAATGGCCACCAATGGTAGTTCACTTCAGCAGGATGAACTTGAAGCATAAAGCCATGAAGGAGCAAATTGGGTGCAATGGAAGTGGATAAGCAACAACTAGATTTGAAGGTATGGATTTCTAAGCTATGAAAAGAATGATTGAATTCAATGAAATGAAAGCAAAGATTAAGGCTTATAAGTCCAGGGAAAGTGAGAAGGAAATTTTGAAGATGTGATCAATTAGCTATGGGATAGTAATTTTGGTTGTTCTGATCGTGTTTTTCCTTAAGCAATAGTCTTTGTGTAAAAGATAGTCCTTTGTTGAAGTTGTTTAGGTTGTTTAGGTTATTTAGGAAAATCTTTTTGTTCCTGCTGTACCTGATGTTAGAATTGTAGGAAAGCATCAAAGTATCACAATTTGACAATGAATGAAATTGAAGTTTCATTTTGTATCAAATTCTGGAACTTGTTGATTGATAAGTGTAAAACTACATTATTTTTATCCAAATTGACAATATAAATTTGAAATGTCAATTACAAAAATATAGAGATCAATTTTCATGTTCTACTTTCTAAGGATGCTTAGTTCATTATGATATTCTAGCATCCTCAAAAGATTAAAGACCTAAATAAAGCAACTCAATTCCATATATCATATTGATAACTAAGTAAAATGTACCTAAACTATAACAGCCAAAACAATTATGTGTTAAACTAATGAGAAACTATTTGTTCTTCAGTTTATATACCAAAAAAAGTTGTATTCTTGTGTAAGTTGCTTTATATTATAATGCTTCTACTATTGAGTTGGAGGTTGCTGACTGAGTTTAGTAGCCTTTGCTCTTGCTGAAACTTGGCCAGATGAGGATGGAATCTAAGCGCACAGCTGAATAACAAGCCTGGTCATTGCCTCAGTGACTGGAACTTCATTTTGTGCATTGGTATTCTCAAATGGTGCATTGGAGCTGAATTTGCTCATGAACATTGCGTAGTTCCTCTTCCTACCACTCTTAAATTCCGTCAAACCCTCAGCCATAAGAGGCATTAATCAATCCAACAAACACAATTGACAATGCGACTTATATCCTTTGCACACAATTAAGCCAACAAACACAAACAACAACTAAGTTAACTCAAAAACAACTTACCCTATAAGACATGTTACCACTCTCATCACAGGTCTGGCACCCGTAATCAATTGACATCGTATTCCTCTCTTTCCTTTTTATTGCATCCTTTACCGGTGACAGCTTTCTTACCTTATCTCTTGGGAGCAGCTACAAGTCTTTTCATCTAAATTCATGATCTGTCTTCAATTTCAGTAAATTGATATAGTTCAGTTATACTAGGCTTGCAAATACAATTGTTAGTCAATAACTTTTTATACGTAATCCTTTCTTTTAAACTTTCTTTCCAAAGTCCTCTTCTCATATGTTAACTTGCATTTGGTTGAAGTAGATCCTTTCCATAAAGCATTTTTCTAATATGCTATAACATGGTTACCAATGGCAAACACCAAGCTTGGACTATGTATCCATTAATTGTCTCTCCTGGGTTTGAAATTATATAATCACACTTGGAGTGTAACGGATGAAAAGCACTACAAAATCATTAGGAATGCCTCTTAATTACATCATCTGCTGCCTGTGGAAAGATTCATTCAGTTTCTTATTGTATTCAGGCTCATGTGAAGCATAAACACACCTCTAGAAAGCCTTCTTATATCCATCACCTCTATGAACCTTTTTCCAATTATTGCGTACATGCTTTGCACAACTCCTATGCTCAGCATATGAAAGTACCTGCACCACTGTTGTTTCAAGTCCTCGTAAAAACAAAATGTTAGTTATGTAATGAATGTGCATAAAAATAAAATGAAATAAATGTGATAAGTATGTACCTTTTGTTAATCGTTTATCAATGTCAATTGTGACTAACAAGATTCCTAATGTCCTAAGCCATTAGTGTCAAAAACCACCTCCAAGTTTCATGTATTCCCTTTTCAGCAACAGCCCATGCTATGGGATACATTTGGTTATTTTGACCTCTAGCTACTGAATAGCTTTCCTCCAACTATTATCTTTAAGAAGAATGTATCAGGACATACACATGGCCTACAATGTTTAAATCGTCCCTTAGGCCCAGAAAAACAACAGTACAATCTCTTGAAAATATTTGGACCTCTTGGATCTTTTGTGTAACATTCCAAATGAAATGTCGCATTAGGGTCTTCACTCCTCAAATTTGCAACTTAAGGTCTGACTTGCTTGTAGTGATCAATCAAGAAAGAACGTTTCTTTAACATTCCGATGAACAAAATTAATGACCTTTTTTTTTCTTTAACATAGAAAATTAATCCTTTTTTTTTTAACATAGAAAATTAATGACCTTGGACCTACAGTTATCCATTGTTTTAATGTAAGCCCAACACATTTGTCCCGAATTTTTTTCCCTTTACTTTAGCCCATGATCTCCATATCAATCATCTTCAACCTTCCAGTTCCACCATCACGGCATCACCAGTAGAAACAACCTACATCACCAGCAAACAACGTGCCTCTCTGCCATGAGATTGTGGTCCTAGTTGAAAATTTCTTATTTGATTTCTCATATTGCTAACTTTGCCATTGCTTAGCACAGCTTTGAAATTACTTGTAATTACCAACTCTCATTTATTTGTTTGAGGTTCAGCTATGTTTTTCAACCCTTTTTTTTTTTTAAACATTAGTTTATGGATATAAACTTTTATCTTTCATTTTATTAACAATCATAATAAAATTTAAACGTGATTGTACATAACATAAAAATAAATCATGTTTTTAAGAATTTCCTATAAATATCATGTATTCACTCACTCATTTTCAATTGAACTATTTGCTGTTGCTTAACTTTTATTATAAGCAGCTGCTCAATTGGGCCTTAAATAACCAACAGCAATAATACATAACAAGAAGTGCACATTTTACAGAAAAATGCATTTAGTGCATGTGCATGAATATACATATCTAATATGCTTTGCTCTTTTATTTCTCTCATCCTTAAAGGCTAAGTAACTCATCAATAGAAGATCATAATAAAATAGCTCTTGAGATTAGTAAATATATGGAACTAAAACAAATAAAATGAACAACCGAAAAGTTGAGTTGAAACATGTGCCATAATAGAATACATTTTTTCTTATTCATTCACGAAGTGCAAGGAAATATACAGATACATTTTTCTATAACAGCTATCAAGAAAAACAGTTAAAATAGTTGATTTTTAAAAAAAAAAAAAAAAAATTTACCAACAACTTTATGAAACTGACCTTCAATACCATAAACCAACGTGACAAAAGAAGAATAATGATAAAAATACAAAGATATTTTTTTTTTGTTAAATTCTATTTTATATTAGAAATATGAATAGAAACTTTTCTTATGGTGAGAGAGAGAGAGAGAGAGAGAGAGAGAGAGATATATATATATATATATATATATATATATAGAAGAAGAAGAAGAAGCAGTTAATATGAGAAAATAAGAGTACTAGTTAATGTTAATTATTAAACAACAAATTAATATACATTTTAATTACAAAGAAGTAGACAGTTCTTGAAAAAGATAAATGAAATGGAGACATAGAGAATTAGTATTTGAAAAAAGATAAATTAAAATGAAGAAATAACTAAAACATGCAGCATAAACGGTTCGGCCAAATTACAAATCGGTTCAGCTAAAATATTTGAAAAATTAATTCGGTCAGTTTGAAAATGTTCAGCCAAAAAGTTATTTGTCTGAATTATCCGTTTTAACCGTTTATTTTATATGAAAAAAGAATTTTTTATATATAAAAGCTAGCCCAATTTTCTAAAATTCGGACAATATTTTCATAATTTCGCCAATTTGATTAGTTTGAAATTCATTGTTGTAGGCAACCTCCCTAAAAGGTCTAAAAAAAGGTGATGTCTAGAGGTAGTCTTTGAAGAGAGGTCACTTCAACCTGGACCTCAACATGGACCTCTGCCTCTACCCTTGACTACCCCTACCTTGACCCTTAGCCGTGTACACGGGGGGGAGGGGTGGGGTTGCCCTTTACCATGGTCAAGGCCACCCACCGACCTCACCAGGAGAGGTTGCCTAGACTTAAGGAGTGTTGGGCCCCGACCTCCTAAGTGGGTTTGTCCTTCGACCTCCTGTCTTGGGCTACCAGCCTTTCTTGGCCCACCAACCCAATCGCCTAAGGACACCGATTCGGTCGACATAGCACTGCTTAACCTCACTATAAATAGCCTTCAACTACCATTTGACAAGGCAAATCACATTTTTAGTCTTCAATTACTGACCTCCCAAGTGGGTTGGGCCACTGTCCTAATTATCTAAGGACACCGACTTGGCCAACATAGCACCGCTTAACCTCACTATAAACAGCCTTTAACTGCCATTTGATAAGGCAGATCACATTTTTAGTCTTCACTTGTAAAATTCGATTATTTGGCCAATTCGGCAATGAAAAAAAAAAATTCTCAAATAGTCTAACTCGGCCAAAGTTCAACCCAAACTAACTTACCTCTGAATGCTCATCCTTAATGTAGTATTAAATTAAACAAAGTTAAATAGAGAATATTTCATTTATTAAGTGAGGATACTAGGATAGAGAGTTGAAATGGTTTTTATACAAATCAACTAGGGTGATAAAAAAAAACCCGTGAACCGAAAATCAAACCGAAATCAAACCAAAAATCAGTAAACCGATAGGTTCATTTTAGTTTTGGTCTTTGATTTATAAAAACCGAAAATTTAGGTTCGGCCATCGGTTCTTGGTCCTGGAAACAGAAACTGAACCCTAAACTATGCCATTTTACTTTAACCTTTTAACCCTCCTTTATTTCCTCATTTCCCCTTCATTCTTTCGTCTTTTCCCTTGCTCCCGCCGCCCATGCTCCCAAATCAGCCCTAGCTCCGCCTCGCTTCCCGTCCTTCATCCTCTCCATCTTCAGCCACTGTGTCTGCCGTCGCTCCGCTCCTTATCCTTCACCGGTCAACTGCTAACAGTTGAAGTGACGTTGCTTGTTGGCTTCCTTTGTTTTTTTCTCCTTCTGCTTTCTCTTCTGTTTACCGTCACCATCCCCACCGACCGGAGTTGAGGTGCGGCTTCTCCTCCATCGGTAGGTAAGTGTCTCTTCTTTAATTTATTTTTTTTAAATGAATAATTGCACATTTATGGATTTAGGGTTCTGTTTAATTTAGGGTTTTGTTTACTTCACTTAATCTGTTCTTGCGGAAGCAATTTTTTTTTTTTTACAATTGATTGATTTTAAGTAGTTTATAGTGAATTGATATTGAATCAGTTTGGTGAGCTTCCGAAAATGGAGGTAGATGTAGATCTCGCCGGACAAAGAACAAAGATTGATTTAAGTGGAGAGGATGGACGGAACAAAGATGAACAAAGAGTGATTTAGGTAGATATAGATCTCGCCATACGAGCACAGTCGCAGATTCATCTTCAAATTGCATCTTCATCTTTTTTTTTTTTAAATTATTATATTGATATACATTTTTTTTTGGGTAATTTGCTGCTTTTTAAAATTTTTGATTTGTAATTTAATTTAATTTGATGGAATTGAATGGAATGAATCCCAAAAATTGTGATTTTTTATTTAGGCTTTTAGGTGATTTTTGATTTAGGGCTACTGTTTACAAATTGGGGATTTGATTTTAGGTGGAATCTGTTTTTCGGATTTTGGCCGAACCGAATCGAAACCGAACCCAAATTTTTGGTTCAGTTACACTTTGGTTCCAGCATCATCGGTTCAGTTTTCAGTGTCCTTTTTGTCTGTTCGGTTTGTTTTTTGGCTCGGTTCGGTGAGCCAAACCGAAAATGATCGCCCCTAAAATCAACTACATAAAATTAAATCTATGTTAAAAATAAAAACACTACATAAAATTAAAAAAAAAAAACAAAACAAGGTGGCAAATCACAAGCGGAAGAAGGCAATCCTATTTCGCAACTCATCAACTATAGCTAGTTTTTTCCACTTATTCGATCATTTCTGACAACAAAAGTAGTCTTCATCCTCACTTTGTTGACCAAGAAGGAGTTCCTTTCCCATTGAAGTTGCGATTCAAAATAATTCGTCCACAATGCTTATCAACGTAAACATTCAAATCTAATTTCTCCCCATTTATCAAGACACCCGAAATTCTAAATATCTAAAACCCTTATCCATCTGATTTCTAGCCTATTTATAGGAAAATAAGTCCCTAAAATTATATTTTAACCCTCAAATAATTAATTTAACCCAAAATCATATTTAAATTACTAAATTCAACTTAAGAATAACATGCATTCATAATTAAATTTCAAATTTGAGTTAATTAAATATTTTAAATTAATGAAATTTTATAAAACAATTTAATTCATAAAAACACAAAAAATATCAAAAATGACAAAAATACCCCAATGACCTAACGTTATCTTGAGTATCAAATAAACATTCAAATCACCAAATTAAATCAAAACAAATTATAAGAGTGCAAAATTAAACTCAAAACAAAAATCGAAGGTTTTAACCCCTTAAACAAAGTCACTTTCTTTTTCTTTTATCTTCTAAATCAGGGTTAATTTAGAAGTTGAAAAACCAAAAGGTTTAAGTTACATTCTCACTCTAAATTTTTTAAAATGTAATGTTTTCATTTTATTTTGAGGTTGGAAATAAATTCACTATATTATGAGTTTTTTTCACGATTTCACCTTATTACTAAGTTTTAGACAGAACTTGAATGTAATAAATTTCAGAATAATTCTTCTCTAGTAGCCAATATAATATTTTCCTCCAAATTTAGATTTTGAGTCACATTTTCACTAAAATTGAAAATAACAAGTAAATTTAAATTTGGAAATTATACGAATAACAACCCAAAAAATTTTTTTTGCCACGAACAACTTAATTATAAACTTTTATGTTAATAACAATTTATTGAATGTAATTGAAAAATAAATTTCATATTTTGAACATTCTTAAGTTAATAAACGTTAATTATGATTAAGAATATGAAGTCATGGAGGGATCAAATTTTCTGTTAGGAAAAGGCGCATACTTTAGTCATATAACATATGTAGTCTACAAGCATCCATGACATTCAACTGTGACTTGGCCATCTAGCCTTCGCCATGGGACAATTGATGCATGCATGACTAAAAGAAATGTTAGGAAATACATTTAAATAACTAATTGTATTACAAATTTATGACAAAAAAAAAGGCATATGCTGATAACATAACAAAATTTGTTTTCATACATCTTTTGTCTCTTTTTGCAAACTCTCTCTTCTAAAGAAAGCTAGCTGAGTGTCAACATAGGTGGCTGCCGGGTATTTTACCAGCGGTAACTCTCTCCTTTCCTTCTTTAGTTGCTTGTTTTATTTTCCAATGTTTTCTTTCCTTTGTCTCATTTTCTTAATCTATTGTAAGGGTATCCTGTAGCTTGGTCTTCCTTCTTGCTCTTATTCAGACAGAGTCTTAAAATCTCTTATTCCAAGTTTTGAAGGCAAGATATACCACTAAATTGGTGTTCATGAATTTCCTCTTACAACATTTTGTTGGGTTTGGTCTAAGTCTTTTAACTGGAGTTCAAGATTAAAAATACCTTTTGAAATGTTATGGAGTATGTTATTAATTGTTGTTATTTTGAATGTTGCATTTGGTGTTTTAGATGCAATGGTTGACAAATGTGGAGTCAAGCGACTTGAGTTTTTTCTTATAGGTCCTTAAAATTTATTAGAAATTTTTTTATTTGAACCCACAAAAAATTATCAAAGAAGTCCTAATTTTATGTGGTTATTTAATTTTGACCCCATATAAAAATTATCCTAGATCCGCCACTTTTTAGATGGTTGTTTTTTTTTTTTTTTTTTGAGTTATAGGCTGTGGTATTGAGTTGTATGAATGATTGTAATGTGGGTTTCATGAATGAAAAATGAATATATCTGAGGGGGAAAGAAGAAAACATAACCCAGTAATAAATATATTCAGGAGCTCGCGATAGATGAGAATGAAAATCCCTTACTCCCAATCTCGAAGAGTATGTTTTGATGAGAAATGTTGAGTTTTTTTTTTTTTTTGCCTATAGTTACCCTTAAAGTTTGAACCCAGGACCTTTTGGTATATTTTGACGAGAAATGTTGAGTAATGTTGAGTATAAAAGAAAAAGACAATGGCAAAAACAAGAGGGAGTTGTATTTATTGCCATGTGAACTAACCAATTCAGTAAGTCAGTCCTACTATTTGTCAAAACTCCCACATGGCTCACAACCAAATATAAGTACCGTTAGTATTAATTTTACATCAAATAGGTAAAAAAGCATTTATTGTGTTTCAAAGGACCCATGTTTTTTTATTTTTATTATGTTTTCATTAATATTGGAAAATAGTTTGTGGAGCAGGGCCATTTATTTATGTTCTTGGTATCATTTGTTTTTTTCTTTATCGACAAAGGATTGATTAATTATATTAATGAGTAAATATTACAATGAAGGATTAAATAGAAATTCATAGTGCAACTATTGTTCCAAGAGACAGAAAAATAGTGAAAAACTAGTAATAATTATATCGAAACAATTGAGTAGGTGTGAAATAAAAACTTATCACTTGAGCATTAAAAAAATCCTTACAAGTAATCGGTGATGATCTCTAATTTTTTGGTAAAATTTGTAACTAAAACCACAATTAATTTAATTTTAATTCCAATTAAATCAAATAAGTAGAAAAATAAACAACTCAACATGAGCCTAACATATTTTAATTAAATGGGAATCAAAATAATGCAAAGAAATTGATAAAAATCTCCAAAATACCAAAAAAAACTCAAAAAATAAATTGCTGGAATGAGGATCAAACGACATAAGAGCATCTCCAATGCAACACATTCTATTGGCTTATATGTCTAACAAAATAGAATATGTCAAGGGAGATGTGGATGGATATGAATATGTTGACACCCAATTTAAAATTTTGGTCTCCAATGCAACACTTTCTATTTCATTTTTTTTTGTTCTTTGTTAGAATTATAATTTAATATTTAGCTAATCAAAATGCATTATTAAATATAGACATTGTGTAGAAGACCCTCTAGAAATAGAAGGTGAGCTTGACAATGTCAAGTCTACATAAGCTTCACATCCAAAATAGGCACTAGCATTGGAGAGCATTTTTAAGAAAAAACCTTATATCTTTCCTATGTGGCAAGTGGATTAGTGCAATTCACATTAGCATTGGAGATGCTCTAAGCGAGTTGCTTTGCCCATACGTCGAACGACAGGAGACCGCACACCAAATGACACACATTCGTGCCGTAGCTCCTTGCCAGACGACATTACTACCACGTTGAACGATATGCTAAACGACAACCGACCAGATTTTTGCTCAAAACTCTATTTTTCTAGACACTTGAAATTCTAAGCATCTAAAACAGTCTTTAGACCTGGTTCCTCAATATTATAATCAAAACGACCGTCTTGTCGTCCTGAATATCAAACAAATACTTAAATTACCAAAATACATCAAAACAAAATATAACGGTGCAAAATGACCATTTTTCTCATAAGATGCAAAATTACCATTTTGTCCCTAAAGTTTACACTCACAAAAACCAAGGGTTTTACAACCTGAGAGCCGATTACTTGACCGAATTTGAGCTGAATCTTGAATCTATAGTACTAGATGCAAGAAAAATAATTCTTGAGATGAGAAGAGAGAAAATTTGGATTTGCTGTGTCTTACGAGAAAATTGAGTGTTTTTCCAAGCTGAACTAGTTGCTAAAACTTAAAATTTAGAGAGGTTTATATAGTGGTTAGACATGGCCTAAATTGGACTGTATCTGTATAGGAAACAAATTCCTAATCAGGATTGGATTGGATTTTCTTGACTTATTGGATGAGTATGGAACATTTTGGAATTGGAACAATACTGAACATTTTGAAACCGGCTAAAATAGGACCGAATTAGGAGACCTAAAAGTTGGTGGGACCCAAAGTGATATGGCGACACATGGTAGTAGCTGGTAGAGGTGACAAGACACAAGGCAAGGGGCTGATTGGACTCTAGTGACTGGTCGAATGGCAAAGGCGTGTGGCGGACACTTGCCAGAGGGTGATCGGCGCGTGACGCCCATGCATGGGGGAGACGGTTGGCGTGTCAGCGATCACACACGTGAAACATGGTAGGCTAATAATGTGGCGTGTTGGTACCATGTGGCATTGGTTGTCTAGGCCAAATGGCACGAACATGGCGCTTGACTTTGACCTGCTGTTAACTTTTTGACATGTCACATGAAAGCCTCTGGTTAGGCCATATGGTAGATTTTGGAATATTCTCTTAGTTTAATTTTGCTATTTTAGTTCAATTGGATTCGGCTTGAGTTGATTTTGGTTTCTAGCTTCATTTTTAGTCCAATTTCAAGTTTTTTGGTTTGAAAAAATTCCCTAGTTCAGGGTGTATATATATATAATAAAACACAGAATATAAAATACAGAAATTAAAATGAATCAGGCGGCAGAGCCGACCACATATTCATAAAACAAAAGAAATAAAAGCAGAAAATAAAATATAGACAATTAAATATAAGTAGAAAATTAAAATGAACCAGGCGGCAGAGCCGTCCACATGTTCACAAAATAAAATAAATAAAAGAAAAATATAAACATTATAAGTATAAACAAATATATAAAATTTAAATATATTACTTCATTAAACAAAATAAGGTTTTACAAGTTTTAGATCTTACCAAATAGTTTATGGAAGATCCAGTTTTACAAAGTTTTCTTGGAGTTTTAAAAGAAGAGAGTATAATACAAGAAGAAATCTAACCTAAAGAGGAGAGGAGATATATAAAAGGAGAAGGGGTTTTAGAGAGAAGGGAGAGAGGTGTAAGAGAGGTTGGAGAGAAGTGGTGAAAGAGGTTGTAAGAAGTTGTTTTGAAAGGGAGAGGAGTTCCCTTTTTATAGGAAAAAAAAAAAAATTTTTTTACTGTTCACGTGAATAGTACCCACGTGGGTACTGTAGCTGCCGACATGAATAATGATTTTTTTAAAATGAAAATTACAATGATAAAGATAATTAGTGGACCTGATATTTTACAAAAGTTGTAGTCCATAAAAATAGGGAAATAATAGTGACTTGTCCAGGTGGTGGTCACTGGCATATTAGTTTTGATGGGCCAAACATGGAGTTTTATGGGATTTTTGGGCCTAGGTTTAGAGTTTTATGAGGAAGGTTTGAAATTATTTATTGGGGGAAGAATTCCAAAGCAACAGTCTTCATTTTCATTTGCCAAGTTTATAGAGGCTTCTGATTCTTCAGAGTTTACTGATGCTGATGAAGATTGTATTTGTGCCTTCCTATTTTGCACCATTTGGTCCATTAGTG
>CATIWJ010203368.1:0-24935 GCA_949640765.1 Croton laevigatus | reverse complement strand
ACTTCACTTATCTTTTCTTGCATTACTTAGGCTAGCTTTAAGAGGCACTTAAACATTTAAATAACTTGTTAGAAGATCACTATCTCAAGTGTATTTGTCAAAAACTCAAAACATGAGAATTTAGAGTTAGACTTAACACTGATTACCAAACCTAATTTACCAAAAAAATTTCGGTAACCAAAATTTTTTTACCGAATTACCAATTACTAAACATAAATACCATTTCGTAACAAAAAATACGAAATTTTTTTCCAAAAAGTAAAGATTCTCAATTATGAACCAAAGACATTGTTACATATTTAAAACAAAAAGTCTTTAATTTGCAACAAAATCAGTATATAGGAACAACCCAAATCATTAAGGTGATCTCCTAAATATTTTATACAATATTAAAGTATGAAATTCAAAGTTACTGCTACAATCAAGAGCATGAGAGATTAAACCTTTAAGTTCAGTGATTAGATCCAATTCATCATCTACTATTAAAGAATTGAATAAAATCTAGCTCATTTCCACATTCCTAATAAAATGAACAAAACACAATCATACTACTAAAAAATTGAAAAAAACCTAGCTCATTTCCACATTCCAATAAAATGAACAAAACACAATCATATCATACTATAGACACCCAAAGAATAATAAAAAGGGAAATTTATAAAAACCTACCTATATTTTACATATACCTATATTTTCCTTCCTGATTATTCTTTAATGAACAAAAATATCCTTGCGTTTTAATTCTGTTGATAAAAATACATTTTCATCTATTTTTTCTATTAAAATGGACCAAAATGTAATTTTACGGATCTTTTTGAAAAAGATCAACAAATAAAGGATCGATTTGCATTTTTTTCATCTTCAACCTTCAAATTCCATGGAAAACAGAGGGAGGAAGAGAGAAGAGAAACTGCCACCGGACTGATTTGCATTCAAGCTTTCTAACAAACTACTTTTCTACCCTAAGCTTTTGCTATATCTAGTGATGAAGTGTATCTCATTTGTTTGAAGATGTATCTGTTTCAACTTTTTTTAGCTATTTTTCTTTCATTACGAGCACTTGTCAAATGCTTTTACTGCAACATTTAAACAGAACCTTTCTCTTTTGTTCTATTGATTATCCTGGTTGAATTGGAAAATGATTTTAAATCTTGTGAAATACATTTATGGACACAGATGCCGAAGTGATGATGAAGCTGAATTTGCTATTCAAAGCATGGATCTTCAACTCTCTCGTGGCAAGAAATGTTCATATCATGTTATTTTCGTAGACCCACCACCACAAATCCTCTTAAACCGCCACCAACTACATCTCCCATTCCGCCGCAAACGGCTGAACCTGATAAAAAAGCAACCTTTGCTGGAGATCCTCAGATAAGCCTTGCTCTTTACATAGCCATGGCGCATGCGGGTCTTGCCTTCATTTTTTTTGTTCTTTGTTTCATGGGTAAGCTTTTGCAAGAGTATTGGAGGCCTTTTCAATGGGCTGTTTTGTGTTCGATTCCTTTAAGAGGAATACAAGAGACCCTTGTTGAATTTTGGAGTGAGCCTTTGCGATTAGGCCTCACTAAGACTTTTCTTGCTATTCCTATCTCCATTTTTAAGGCTTTTTGTAAGTACTCTTGTAGATTGTTAGTGTCATTTGGTGTTTTTGTTTTAACTTATGAAACAATAGGTGGTTTGGGTTCTTTGTTGATTATTGGTTTAGGGTTCATGTGTAGTACCAAAACTAGTGGCAGTTCCTCTTCTCTCTCTTCCTCTATTTTCCATGGAATTCGAAGGTTACAGATGACAAATATACAAATCAGTCCTTCATTTGTTGATTTCTTTAAAAAGGCCCATAAAATTACATTTTAGTTCATTTTAATAGAAAAAATAAACGGAAGGGTATTTTTGTCAACGGAATTAAAAAGCAAGGATATTTTTGTCCATTAAAAAATGAACAAGGAGGAAAATGTAGATATAAGTAAAATATAAGGAGATTTTTGTAAATTTCCCTAATATAAATGCATAAACTTGAGAAAATTATGTTTATATTAAGGTCAAATTTGATTAATTCATGCAAAACAACCAAACAATGTTATAAAGATTGAATTATTTCTTTCTTTTACAAATATATGCATGAAATAAATGATCTCAAAACCATCGGAAATTTCATTTTATAAATTCTATGTTTAGAAAAAGCATTTAGTCCCGAAATAGAAAAAGCATTTTATAAAATTTGGAGGAAAAAAAAAAAGTTTGATAATTTTGATAATCAATTTTAGCAAATTTTTTCCAGTAATTACTGCTATTGAATTAAATTACCAATTATGAAAATCGGTAATTGAAATACTTTTTTCTATAACCAATTACCAAAATTTTTTGATAAACTGTTCGCTAATTGGTAATTACCGGACTCCATTTACCTCTACCGCTAACTCAATATATGCTAAACTAGAAGACAAAATAAGCTCATTCCATGCATCAATAAAAATAAATAAATAAATATCCACAGCAAACATTTCTAATCGTAATTGTGAGAAGAGATAAACAGTTTTAGCAATAGAACATCTAAGAAAAAGTGCTCAATATTTTTATGTTCCTCACCACAAAGTTTGCAAATCCAATCACATTCAACTCCTCTATAATTAAATTTTTTCTAGTTTGCAAAGCATCCCTCAAGAATTTAAATAAGAAATGCCTTACTTTTGGAGGAATCATGATTTTCCCAAGTATCAAACTGACAGTTTAGGTATGGTGGTCCGGCGGCCATGAAAGAGAGAAGAGAAGAAGGATGTAGGTTTAAGGGTTTTTTTGAAGAAGATGACAAAAATGCAAAATCAGTCCATTAATTCTTGAGTTTTTTTTTAAAAGGACTCATAAAAATTTTATTTTGGTCCTCTTATTATTATTTTAATAGAAAAAAATAAACAAAAGGGCTTTAATATCAACGGAAATATAAAGCATGAATTTTTTATCCAAAAAAAAGACAAGAAAAATGTAGATATAGTAAAACATATGAGGTTTTTGTAAACTTCCCTAATCATAAAGAACAATAAAAAGAGAAATTTATTCAAGTCTCATATTTGTGATGGCTCAATGCGGTCGATTGCTAATTTGCTCATATTTCAACCTAAGTGTTATTCCCGCATGAAAACATTAAACAAAAGTGACATAAAAGAGGAAATAGAGTAATAAATTGAAAATAAACAAGCTATAAACCAAAAATAACTAACAAAAAATAGTTTATAAACAAGCTGTAAACCAATCCTTAAACCAATTTAAAACTGATTGTAAACCATTTTAATTAAAAACGAAAATTAAAAGCAAAAAATAAAGTTTTTTTTTTAAAGTTTATTAACTTGGCAGCCTATGATAAGACCTCAAACTTACTTATATATCTGATTTGGATTCAGTATAAGAATGGAATGTATTTTCAAATCAATATAAAGTGATTTAATTACATGTTATTTTTAGGTGACGAGGGAGAAGAAAACAATAGAAAAACTAGTTAGAACACAAGAAAATTGGGTTATGTGTACTCAATAAAAATAATTTTAATGCATGAAGGAGAGCAAAAATTTTTATGGGCAGAGTCTTAAGAGAAAGTTGCATTTTTTTTTTGGAGCTAATTGGATGTTATAAGGGTGAAAAAGTTTGTCTTTGAATGGCCTATGGGCAGAGGTATTTATAATGGTTAAACATGGCTGTTTGAGAGTGTAAATAAATAATTCCAAATTAGATTAGGAGTAGGATTTCCTATTAAGGTGGGCAAGCAGGGAATATTATAGAATACTCTAGCATAAATGAAAACTGTACTGGAGTAGGAGACAAAAAAGCTGAGAGGACCCAAATAAGAGGGCAACTCTTGGACATGTAGCAACCTAGCAGGAGGACATGTAGCAAACTAGTAGAAGGACACATGGTGTGACCAGGAGAAGACATGTGGTGATAGAAGATAAGGCTATGCACATAGCAGCAGCCTACGAGTGACATGTGGCAAACAATGGCTAGACAGTGACAACGATGGCGACATGTGACCAACACACAGGTAAGGTGGCAAGCTAATGTGGCATACAAGCTGACACGTGGTTGTCTCTGCTTGGCTTTCTAGTTGCTGATGTGGCATGCTGACTATGCAGTTAACTTTGAATGGTTGAATTACTATTAGTTTGGTTCAATTAAGTTTAGTTCGAGCTAATTTGTGCTTTTGCTTTCATTTTTTGTTTGATTCCTTAACTTCCTAATGTAGAAAAATTCCTAGTTTGAGGCAAGATGAAATCGAGACTGAGTTTGACTTTTAAAACCTTGACATTTGACAAAAATCACTAGCTTCTTTTCGATGGTGAGTGTCTTTATTATTTCAATGGTGGCTGGTTGAGGAAAGTAATTATTTTATTGAAATTGTGTAGCATAGAAATTAGTAGATTTTGATTTTATTATTTTTAATTTAGCAAACTACTTTGTAACCCACTGCCTCTAGCAATTAGAAAAACACCATATTTTAACTTTCTCCTCCTTCTTCTTTCTCAGATTTATTTTTGTTGATTTCAAAAAACAGAGACACAAAAATGGTAATTATGGTTTAAAGGAAGAAGAAGAAGCCATGTACTAGTTACTAGTACATACCAGTACATATGAACCATATATAACTAGTACATATGGTGTATATGTCCAGTACATACGGTATATGTGGTACATATGCTAATACATGTGGATCATCTTCTTCCCTAAAAAAATCCTAGCCACCATAACTAATTCTCTTTTCTTCATAAACAATAATAAATCAGAAATTAAAAGAAAAAGAAAAAGAATCATAAACACAAAACACAAAAATGCAAAACAAATCACATCAATTTCACCAATTTCAAATTAAAAGAAGAAGAACATAACCTAGAACTTTGATGAACGGCGAAAATGGTCTGTTGCATATCGTGCGGTGGCAGTGATAGTCGGATGATGGTCATACTGCTTCTATTTCTAGACGATGGATCCTTGATCATGCACTTTTGCTTCTATATTTTATATTTTTTCAATTAGTTAAGTAAAAGGGTAATAAGGTATTTTTAACTGCTATTTAATTAACTTTTTTAAAAAATATAATATTTCATTGAAAAAAAATGTGCTACTTAATAAATTGAAACTTCAAAATGCGCTATTTACTATAATTTTTCATTAAAAAAAGGAAAAAAAATATTATTTTGTTTTTATATTTTCCGAAATTGAATTAATTTATGCTTGTATTTATATCTCCGTATTTCTTCCTGAAAATTGCGACGGAAATTAACAAGTCATGTCTCATTTTAATCGTTTCTTTGCTCTGAATACAAATATAACCTTATTTTTGACTAAAATAACACCTATTTTTTAAAATAACTAAAAAGTAATCGATCAACTTAGATTTTATGGTAAATATATATTGTATCAGTCAAAACTAATATCATATTTATAATTAATATACAGATAAAATATAACTTGTTAATTTCTGTCACCAATTTCCGATAAAAATTGACAAAATAGTGTATTTTTTCTAAAAAATAAACTATTATATAAAATAAAGGACAAATTAGTTCAATTTCCATAAACATAGGACAAATTTTTTTTTTTTCTTGAGGAAAATAAAAAAGAGAGTGATAAGTCTTGTGTTTGTTTAGGATCTGGGACTTAATAACGTATTAAGTTGAATAGAAAAATAAAAAATATATATAAGAAGAAATTTGAAAAATCCACGCCACAGAGTCGTCAAGATCCCCCGCCTTACTCTTCGCGCGTAACCATTTCTCTCTCTGCCTCTCAGTCCTTTCTTTTCCTTCTCTTATGGATCTCATCTCTTCATTCCCCACTTTCTTTCTCTATCTCTCTCTCTTTTTCTCCTTTTCTTTTTTCCTTCTTTCTTCCTCAACAACCTCCCTCTACTGCCATGGAAGATCGAATCGTCGAAGACGAGGACAAAGAAGCCTTGGCGGCACTCAGCTCTGCTCCTCCTCCTACAGGCCGCAAGATGCATTCCTACAGCCAACAGCTCCGATCAAATTCTGGCCAGAAACAATACCATCCTGTCCGTAAACACAGCCTCGAATACATTGCAACACCTCCCTCCACCACCCCTGAACGCTACCCTATGGACTCTTCCGATGAGGAATTCTACCCTTATACCTCGCCGTCTATGACCTCTCCTGCCTATACCGCTATGGGCGGTAGTGGCCGCGATGATGGCCTCTTGCATAGGCTTGATTTATGCCTTAGCGTTGAAGGTCCTCAAGATGAACTTCGGCAAACCCCGACTTTGCCGGAATTTACTGCCAATGGCGGCGTCGGGATTTTCAAATCTCCGATCAGAGCTGCCGTTCATCCTGGCCGGCCTCCGTTTTTGGAATTGAGGCCGCATCCTCTTAGGGAAACTCAAGTAGGGAAATTCTTGAGAAACATTGCTTGTACGGAAACGCAATTGTGGGCTGGGCAAGAATGTGGAATTAGGTACTGGAGATTTGATAAGGCGTTCGAGGTGGGAGGCGGATTGGGCGGAAGAGTTAGAAGAGGCGATGAGGATGCAGCGCCGTTTCATGAATCTGCTAATACCTCGCCTGCTTTTTGTTTGTTGATTGATGGCGGAAATAGGTTGGTTTGGAGTGGACATAAAGATGGAAAAATTAGGTCTTGGAAGATGGATCAAAATTCTGATGAAAATGTTCCTTTCAAAGAAGGATTGTCTTGGCAAGCTCATAAAGGTCCTGTTCATTCTATAGTAATGAGTTCTTTTGGTAAGGGTTTCTTTTCGTTTTGTTTGTTTTGACTTTGTAATGATTTTTTTTGCTCCTGGGATGGGAATTCTATACAAATTAATGAGGAAAAGATTCATTTTATATTGGTTAATAGATAGGACAATGCACTTAGAAAATTAGAATTTTCTAGTTTTGAAAGAAATCATATTAGGGGAAATGAAGGGAAATTCAGTTATTATATTTTATTTCTCTTCTCTTCTTGTTGCTAACCAATAATGAAAGTGAAATTAGTGATGTTTCCATTCTATTTGCTAGAGCTTGGAACTTTTATTTGTCAACCAAAAAGACATTGCTAATGCACAAGCTTAGACAGTTTGTACATATCTGCTCTACTCAGTTTTGATTCCTTTGTATTCGATGCATCCTGATTCAGGTGACATGTGGTCTGGTGGTGATGGAGGTGTTATTAAAATTTGGCCATGGGAAAGCATTGAAAAATCTCTCTCTCTGTCACCGGAGGAAAAACACATGGCTGCTTTGTTAGTAGAGAGGTCACACATTGATCTGCGGAGTCAAGTCACTGTAAATGGCGCCTGTAGTTTATCCTCTTCGGATGTGAAGTGTATGCTATCTGATAAAGCTCGAGCTAAGATTTGGGTTGCTCAGTCTCTCTTTTTCTCTCTATGGTAAGTTTTTACTTAGCGCATTACTTGCTGCATTGTTGACTTATTATCATTAAGTTCATAATAACTTAAAATTATTAGCACTGACCTTTGATATTTCCTTTGCATCAGCATATTCTTCAACAATCTGACTACATTTTTCTCTTTTTATCTCAGCTTTTTAAATGTTCATGTCATGCAACATTTGCAAGGACTAAAAGTAAAGTGCATGCTTAATGTTTGCTGTAGCTAGCCAAATGGCAATAAAATGATAATGATAGCTTGATATTATTTCACTACAATGTCATGTTTTAGAATAATGTACTGTTACACAATTTTGATGAAGCTTATCATATGTCTATATTTGCATCATTACCCTGCATATTTTCACAAACAATTTTTAAATTAGCTGCAAGATGAAAAATTAGCATTATATTAGTTTTTTTCCCCTGTTTTTGTATTGCATGATATGCTTCTGTGCCTTTAATGTAAATCCACTCAAAACATGGCCTTCAAATAAATAATACTTAGTTTACTACAGTGCAGTAGGCCATATCAATGTTCTTCACAATATGTATTCCCCATTTAATTTTCTGCAGGGATGCTCGTACGAAGGAACTTATAAAAGTATTTAACATTGAGGGTCAAATTGAAAATCGAGTTGACTTGTCATCATCATCACAACTACCACCACCAGAACAGCCAGCTGAAGATGAGATTAAGGTAAAGTTTGTTTCCACATCAAAAAAGGAAAAATCTCAGGGATTTTTGCAACGTTCACGGAATGCTATAATGGGAGCTGCAGATGCTGTTCGCCGAGTTGCCACTAGGGGAGCAGGAGCATTTGTAGAAGAGAACAAGAGAACAGAAGCGATGGTGCTAACTATTGACGGAATGATATGGACTGGAAGTTCAAATGGCCTCCTTGTGCAGTGGGACGGAAATGGAACCCGATTACAAGATTTTACTCACCATTCTTCTACTGTTCAATGTTTCTGTACATTTGGGACTCGGATATATGTGGGATATGTGAGTGGCATTGTCCAAATATTGGATCTTGAGGGAAATTTAGTTGCAGTATGGGTTGCTCATAATAGCCCTGTGTTAAAGTTGGCTGTTGGGAATGGCCGCATTTATAGCTTGGCTTCTCATGGTGGTATACGTGGATGGAACCTCACATCCCCAGGACCTCTTGACAGCATAATACGAGCAGACTTAGCACAAAAAGAAATAGCGTATACGAGGCGACACAACTTAAAAATTTTAGTCGGAACATGGAATGTTGGTCAAGGCAGAGCATCTCATGATGCACTTATGTCGTGGTTAGGTTCTGCTGTGTCGGATGTTGGCATTGTTGTGGTCGGGTTGCAAGAGGTGGAGATGGGTGCAGGTTTTCTTGCAATGTCTGCTGCTAAAGAAACTGTAAGACTTAACTTTTTTTTCTGTTTCAATTCATTTATATAGTTGCCTGTCAAGTAAACTGTTGACATATCAAATGTATAAAAGTGAAATAGTTTTTCTTTTGTTGTCAATAGCGATCATATTAAGAAGCCATCCCAATTATTAAAGAAATTCCATGTCATTATAAACCTTGAATGGCATGAATTTTAGTGTTCTCCTTGCGATTCTCAAAATCATCTAATTGCAGCTCGCTCTTGAATTTTATTGTTACTCTCTCTCTCTCTCTGAATCTACTTTAAGCCTAATATTTCCTCCTCAATCTGGGTAATTAATGTATCACCTATGTTCATATTTTGTTTGCTCCCCATAATGAAACTTGTAATGTGATTCATTGTTGAGGCTACCTTTCTTTACACACCTTTTAATTTGACATAAATTTGTTCGTGGATTGCAACATTTAGATTTAGAATCAGTTTTAAGTCATCCAAAGATTATAAACCTTCACAATAACTTATTTCACTTAAGTTCCATTCTACTTTTTCTGCTTTTGGTCACCCTGCATATGTGCTTGTGTTTATTTTCATGATTTATAAACCACCTTATTTCCTATATTCTGATTGTAGGTAGGACTTGAAGGGAGCTCTATTGGGCAGTGGTGGCAAGATACTATAGGGAAGGCATTAGATGAGGGAACTGCTTTTGAACGTATGGGTTCCAGGCAGCTAGCAGGATTGCTTATATCTCTTTGGTAAGCAATGAATTGTGGAATTGTTGTTCATCTTTCTTTTCTTCTGCAGAACACCTTAACTTGCCTAGTTTATCAATAATATTATTGACACTTGTTTATCGATAATAATATTGACATTCTTTTGTTGTTTTAAGACTTATATTTTGTGTTCTTAAATAGGGTAAGAAAGTCTATTCGAGCACATGTTGGTGATGTGGATGCTGGAGCAGTTGCATGTGGCTTTGGACGTGCAATTGGTAATAAGGTGAATTTTCTTGCCTTTGTCGATATTCTTCTGTTCCAAAGCTTTTTGTAATGTTGGTAGTAACTCTTAGTTGCAGTTGGTATTGCAATGCTACTAAAGTCAATTTGTTTTTGTTACCTTTGAATTGGAATCCATTTAAAAGTTTGTCTACCTTTAGTTCCAAACTGGATATTTTTTAATGAATGCACAATGTTTCCAAAACTGGACCTCGCAAATCAGGACAAGACCAATAAATAGTTGGTGTAATCCAATTTTTTTTCGAAGCAAATGTCAACATGTATTTGGAAAAAAATTTCTAACTACTTGTTTACTGAGGTAAACTAGTTGCACTGCTGAAGCGGTAAGCCAGCTGCAGCTGAGATTTTGATCACAATTTCATTGTGCGAATGACAAAAGGAATATGTTCTGACTTGGGAAATTTTATGCTTCTGTGGTGATAACGATTGCAAACGCACAAGAGTTCAATCAACAGATTTTGTTAAAGTGAAAAATTGACTACTATAGCAAAAATGCTGCATTTCCATAAGTTTTCAGATACTAAATTCCCGTTTATCTTCGTATAGAACATAAAAATTCTTGTAATTGTAATAAGCCTTCAAAAATATTTGCCATCCAATGGAACTTGATATCAAATGGAACCTTGTTTTATTTTTACGGTCTCTGGTGACTGTAAGTGTAAAAGGAATATTACAAGACACATGGCTCTTATGATCCAATTGATCTGTGTCAAATATTCAGTATGGTTGGAGGCATATTGATGTATTTTCAATCTGATCCAATATAAGAACTTGCTCTTATTCGTCAGTAGCAGCCAAAGGAGATAGGAAATGAATTCTCAGTTTCGCTTGAATTTTGTAAAAGCTTAAAAATCAAAACATTTTCGTCCTTCTCTCATTTTTCTCCCAGAAACAGAAAAAATTGATATGACCCATGCAGTCATTCACTAGATGTTCCTCAGGTTTAAGCTATGTCAGTTTTGAGACGAAACTATTTTCACCATTCCTTTTCCTCAATTTCTGTACGAAATATAGCATGCGTGCCTTAAATTTTTTTTCCTCCATCTCTTATCTCCAATCCTTTCATCAAACTATGGAGTAGTTTAGTCATTTTTGAGCAATTTAGAGATTTAATTGACTGTTTGATGTTTTGTTCTTCTAAAATTGGTATTTTCTTCATCATAATATATTGGCTAGGCTACCTTTTGTGCTTGCAGGGAGGTGTAGGCTTGAGGATCAGGGTCCTTGACAGAATAATGTGCTTTGTCAACTGTCACTTAGCGGCACATTTGGAAGCAGTCAATCGCCGCAATGCTGATTTTGATCACATTTATAGAAATATGGTCTTCAGCCGGTCATCAAATCTCTCAGCAGCTGGTATGGTGCGAGTCCTGTTTTTGTGTTGCTCTCTTGCCTTCTCCACATATTTATTTTGGCTCCTTTATATTTCTGGCTTGCCATTGGTCCTATGTATTGCAGCTGGTGTCTCAACATCCTCGCAAACGCTTAAGGGTGCAAATGTAAGTATTTCATTCTCATCAATACAGCCTGCTATTGTAATCTCTAGCTCCTTAATGATCAATGACTTGAAAGGCTTTGGTGTTTCCATAGGCTGTGAGTGCCAACACTGAAGATACAAAACCTGAGTTATCAGAGGCAGATATGGTTGTGTTTCTTGGTGATTTTAATTACCGGCTTTTTGGTATATCTTATGATGAAGCAAGGGATTTTGTTTCACAAAGGAGCTTTGATTGGCTCCGAGAGAAGGATCAGCTCAGAGCAGAAATGAAAGCAGGAAAAGTTTTCCAAGGAATGCGTGAAGCTCTCATCAGATTCCCTCCTACCTACAAATTTGAAAGGAATCAACCTGGTTTAGGAGGTAAAAAATTGTTTGAGAGTATGAGTTTATTTGTTTTGTGCGACATGTATATGCATATCTCAGCTTGGAACTTCCATCACACAAATGCTTTGCAGGGTACGATGCTGGTGAGAAAAAGCGTATTCCTGCTTGGTGTGATAGAATAATATTTCGCGACAATAAGTCAGCTCCAAACTCTGAATGCGGACTAGAATGTCCTGTAGTAGCATCGATTGTACAGTATGTTTCATATTAAGATTTTCTGATTCCCTTTCCCACTTTTCATCATTGACATTTTCCCCCATCATACCAGATATGAGGCTTGCATGGATGTAACAGAAAGTGATCATAAACCGGTCCGATGTAAGTTCTCTGTCCAACTTGCACATGTTGACAGATCAGTGCGGCGACAAGGATTCGCTGAAGTTCTCAGGAATAATGAGAAAGTCAGGTGTTTGCTTGAAGAGTCACGTTATGTTCCTGAAACTGTGTCAAGCACCAACAGCATTGTCCTTCAGAACCAGGACACATCCATTCTACGCATAACCAACAAATGCCAGAAGGAGAAAGCTATTTTCGAAGTGATTTGTGAAGGTCTAGCCCATCCCAAGGATGATGGAGATGAAGTTGAATATCGTCCAAGAGGAGGCTTTGCCTTTCCTAGATGGCTCGAGGTAAATCTCTGTGCTTGTTTGGAAATGAGTTAAAATTCATTTGTAAATCCTTAGTTGCCAAGAAAGAAGATATAATTCTGCACGGTTGGACCTAGAAGCCAAGTACTCTGTTACTGGGCTAATCATTTATATGTTGTCTATTTTTCTTGCATTTTTGTCAATGTAGGTCACACCAACTTCTGGCATTATAAAACCTGAGCAGTTTGCAGAAATCTCAATACATCACGAAGAGTTCCATACACTGGAAGATTTGGTTGATGGCATTCCACAAAACTGGTGGAATGAAGACACGCGCGACAAGGAAGTGATTTTAGTGGTGAATATTCAAGGCAGTGGCTCAACAGAAACTAAAAGCCACAGAATCAATGTTCGCCACTGCTTCTCAGCCAAGCCAATCCGTGTTGACTCAAAATTGAACAATTCTAAGAAATCTCAAGGAGCAGGAGGAGGTGCTGGTGCTGGTGCTGGTGCTGGAAGTGGTTCAGTTCAGCGATCTGAACTCAGGCAATTAAGCAACAGTGCTTCTTCTGATGTAGGAGGTGATGAAGTTCGAAATTCACGTAAATAATGAAGTTAAACTGAAAGCTGATGGTTTGGTGCATCTTGATGTAAATACTCACGGAACATGTCGCCCTTTTCACTCATTCCCTGACATCACAGGTTCAATCTGTTTAATCACATGGCTTAAATTTTGACACTCGATTTCTGTACGATTCTTGAAAAGTGATTTCAGAAAAAGATTGCAGTAAATATGCTTCAGATCTTCCTGCTAACTTGTATCAGATCAAGGACTTGGACAGTGAGTATTCTATTTTGGCTGGCTTTGAAAATTTTCTTTTCCTGAGCTACAGAAGAATCAGTAGTGATAGCCATTTTCGAATAAGTAATGCATTTTGTACACATTGGCTTGTTCACTCAATGTAATATTTGTTCTATTTGTTTCATTCTTTTTTGTATTTTCACCATAAATCAATATTAACAACCAGTTAGACTGAATCTGAGGAAAGAAGCAAATAGTCCCAAAGAGCATGAAAGCTAAGGCTTTTATAAATTATTAACTGTAAAGAGCATTTCTTATACATACATACATGAGATTGAGAACTTTTGGCCAACTTGAAAAGAATCTGAAACAGGCAGTAAATCAGAGTCAAGAGTAAGGCCAAGTTCATCAGCTAAGATATTAAAATAGCATGCGAGCATAGATTTTTCTCTACACAGAAGTGAAGATGAGCAGCTACCTTTTTTGATAACCATTAAGGCATTAGCATCATAACACTGTTTCACAGCATCGAGGAAAATAATTGAAAGACAAAGCTACTCTTAGCCATTCCATTCCTTTACATGCTGATTTCATAGTGCATACATCCTCTTATTATATTCACTGTCCAAAATTTCCTGTTCTGATACCATTGACATAGAGTAGGAATGAGATCGACTCTCTTTCCTCATACTTCTCATTTTCGACTCCTCCATTCTATGCCTGACGACGCAATAGCACATAGAGCCGATTGTAGTGAGCATGATTGTGCCACCGACGACTGTTGCATAAATGGCGAGCCACTTGTATTTCTCTCCCACCACCACATATGCGAGGGAAATGAAAGCAATGGAAATGAAGAGACAAGCCATCCACATGAGTTTGTTAATAACAAATACAAGCTGCTTCTTTGCTTTTTGTTCAATCACGACCACAGATGTTTGGACCACAACAACAGCCAGAGAAAGGAACAGTGCAAGGCTGTCGAACACGAAGAACACCAAGAAAGCTGGATTTGTAGCTATATGGGCTTGCCCAAGAGATGTTCGGGGTTGGTTATCCTCCACATATTGGCCAGGAACAGTGAAAATGGCTGCAAAAGCAACTGTGGCTATGAGCACTGCAACAACTGTTGCAGAGTTTATAGCATTGTTGAGGCCACTAATGTGTAGCTTCTTCAATTTCTTGGCAATCTTCCGTACTTTGAAGCCAGTTTGACGGGTCTGTTGAAGCTGTGATTGAACATCATGTTTGATGTCACTCACAGTCTGCTTGAGTTGCTTTGCTGCATTTTGCGGTTTCCCAAGATTCTTGGAATTGACAGCCCCGGCTTCCTTTAGAACAGATATAATTCCAGGGTTATCAAGCTTTTCTGCTATGTCAAGAGCAGTCTCTCCAGCCTTGTTAATTGCGTTGATATTGATACCCTCAACAGATACTAAGCAACGTACATTCTGCAAAAACAAAAAGAAGAGATCAATTCTTAATCGAAGTTCTAAAGCCAAAAAGACACTAGATGTACTCAAATGAATGCAGTCATCTGCACAGTGGCTGATTCTGCTTTTTAAATTTGGTCCAAATGAAGAAGTTTCTCATTGCATCAGGGCTCACCACAATCAATTCTTTCCTCATTTCCAACTAAAAAAAAAAAAAATCTGTTCTAAGCATGTCTAAAAGATATTAGCTCCTAAATCAGAAAATAAATTGTCCGTGTGCGTGAGCATGCTTCAATTTTACATTGAAATCCCTGTTTCAAGAAAAACACGCCTTTGCGGCCATATAAATAATTTTCATATGATACCCTTAATATATTATTAAGTGTTATTCAACAAAGACGGTACAAAGAAAAAATCACATGAACATCTCCCTGGCTCCTCCCCACTATGCTCTCCCATAGTCCTATTGCCTATTGCAAGATTTTCTCTTTTTCACTATAGTAGATCATAGTAACATTTTGAAACCAAATTGGAGTTTATTTCTTTCCATCTCCAGATTCCTCATCCTTCGGAGCAGACTATCCCCTGATTCCTCCCTGGCTCCTACCCACTAGATACGTATGCCAAGAGTAAGATTGCTCATTGGCATTATGTTTCCTATAATTTATTCTATAATTCTCTCATTCGGAATTAATTATTTTCTGAAAGTGTGGCATAAAAACCCTTCAACAGCTCATCTCCTACGTGACTATGTAGTCCATTATCATTAGCAATCGAGAGAATACTTCTCATTGGTGTTTGTAAGAGGAAGGCTACACAATTTGAAAAGAGAATGTAAATAAATATAGGAGCACCACCATCACGAGCAAAGCAGAAGCACACAGAAAACCAAATGGTGAAATCTGATAGTTAAATTTCTCTCTTCTGGCAGATCTTCTCTCCTACTGCAGAAGCATCTGAACTCAACATCAAAATAAAATAAACATTGGTGTTAACCAAATTAAATATGGTTGGTGAAAACTTAAAAGATTGTTAAGAATCTGGGCCTAACTCACCTGAAAATCCGAGTTGACAGGTGAGGATTGTCCAGCCTTATAAATCTTATTATCTCCCTACTCCTATTCGATGTGGGATTCCTTCAAAGATTAAATTGGAAGAGCAACTTACTATATTGATGGGGGAGAGATTGACATATTCAATGGTAGAAAGCAGAAAATAAATGGCCAAAAACTTTGGGCAAAAATTTGTTTGGGCCCTGAACATTTGTATTGAACCGTTTATGCCCTGACCTTTGAAAAACATATATTTCCAGGACCTTATCTGTACTGAAAACAACGCTTAAAGTGCACACATGCTTACTTGGCAAAGAACTAGTGAAGGTGATATATGCCCAAATTGCCCCCCTGAACTTTGGCCTAAAAACCGTTTGACCTGCTAAGGTTGGCGAAGTACTTATTATGCCACCGAACTTGGAGAAACAATATGACCTTATTCAACCTGAGTCAATAACTATAAACAGGATCGAGTTCGAGTTTAATTCTTGGGCTCGAGCTCGCCTTCATAAGAAACAGCCAAGCTTGAGCTCAACTCTGTCCTGACTCGAGAAATTCAAATTTATCGGGGTTCGAGCTAGAATACGGGCTCAATAAATGAACACGACATCATTTTTAATCTTTTTTTATTAATATTTATATAAAAATCAGGCTCACAAACGGAATCCCAAGTGAAAATGACGTCGTTTTGGAATTTATTTAATTAATATTTATATATAAACTAGGCTCATGAACGGACTCGATAAGCCAAGCTCGGGAACAGGTTCAATAAGGCCAGCTCACAAGCTTGTGAGCCAAGCTCAAATTTGGCTCATTTATCAATTGAGCTTGAAAGCTCGAATCAAGTTAGGCTCTTTTTTTTTTTATTTTTAGTGTAAATTTCTTGATGGACAGGAAAGAGGCAAATTTTACTCGAAGAAAATATTTAGCAGTGGTTAAAAATTCATAAGTATGAAAGTTAACATGAAATGAGAATTGTACCTGAGTGCGACATTTTGCTGTGGCAATATGCAATGCTGTGTTTCCTTTATTATCTTCCAAACACACAACAGAAGGGTCAGGTTTTACTAATTCTAGCACAATTTCTGCATTCTGTCCTTTGACAGCCATATGCAGTGCAGTTTGTCCTTTTTTATCAGTCCTATGGCCAGTACTTGGATCATGATTCAGTATGGATCTTACAACTTCCAAGTGCCCCATCCTTGCAGCCGAATGGAGAGCAGTCTTACCATTATTCTTGGCAATTTTAACTAGATTTGAATCTGTCTCCAAAAGGAGATTGACCACGTCAATGTGACCTTGAGTGGCAGCTGTATGTAAAGCAGTTGTACAGGATAAATCTGTAGTCATGGCCAAGTTGGGGAATGCATCTAAAAGTTCCTTCAACACCTCTGCAAGATTTTGAAGGTAAAATACATTCAGGAATGATGGTTAAATAAAAAATTCAAATAAAAGTTGAAGAATTGGACTATTTATCTTATATCGCAGATAAAAGAGGAGAAAGCACACTAGTGATTTGCCTGAACAATAACATTATACATCTCATTACATACAGCCAGTCTCAGACAAAAATGTGCAGTGGGAGTGAAATCCTATGACAAAATATGGTCCTAGAAACGAGAAAAGGAGATTCATTTGACAGTGGATCATGCTTAGCCAAGTTGAATCTAACGATGCTAAGGTAGGCCAGCTGTTTCCTGAAAATGATTTAATTTTTTATCCAAGCAACAAGGATACAAGACAATAAAATAATGTAAGATAAGCAGCAGATGAATTACAGTGATCTTCATCATCAAACTAACAAGTAACTGTAAGCCAGCATGCAGGTTATATCAAGTGAAAGAAACTAGTATAACAGATGTTCATGAAATGCTAGAAACATTCAAGCTTTTCGATTTCGGGTACAGGCAGGGAATTAACAGTGATTCCCATGGAGATCATCCAGTCTTAATGTCTTATCAAGGTAAATCATAACAAACAGATATCAAGCAACTAACTAAAGGTTCGACTGGCATTGTTGTTTGAATTCTAGCTGAAAAAAGCGTCATGTTAGAAGCATTTATCAGAGGTCATTAATGTTTACATCTAAGGTGACCTTAACATGCTTTAGTCGTAGACTAACACTCCCAAAAGATTTTTCCAACAAATACAAAATGGTGGTTTTCTAGAAGACAGCTTCAACCTCAAGGAGTGTTCATAGCTTTTGGAGCTTCAACAATGAATACTAACGAACAAAATTGGTTACAGTAAGCAAACTCATATTTAGTTCTTACCCAAATGCCCCTGCTTTGCTGCAACATGGAAGGGGTCAAAACCATTCCTAGCTGTAATAGATGCCATCTCCAAGTCCATATATCCCAGCATCTCAACAACCACTCCGACATTCCCATTCTCTGCTGCTGCATAGAGGGGAGTTTCTCCTTCTTGATTTTGAATTGTCAGCAAAACTTTTGCATCATTACCTTCACAATTCTGAAGAATCTCCCTAATTCTGCACAGATTCCCTGCTCGAGCTGCCAAATGAATCTGCGAGTCACCTCGCTTTCCAGGTGACTCCTTGTTCTTCTTCTTCTCCCCACCACCAATAAAACTGAGCTGTCGCTCCATCACTGTGCGAAAACTCTTCTGTTTCTCCATAAACCCACGAAAACTTTTCTGCTTCTCAAGCGCTCCACGAAAACTGGGGTGTCTTTCCATCACTCCCCGAGACGAGGACTGATTATCATTTCCCTCATGAAAACTGGGGTGTTTTTCAATTAATTTCTGTTTAAAACTTACCTGTTTCTCTACTGTTCTTCCCTTAAAACTGTTCTGTTTCTCCATGATAATTGAGAACGCCTCACTGAATTATCAGTAAAATTCCCCAGAGTAGTATTTTCCTTACGAAATGAAATCCTAAGCCTCTGAATTAGAAAACCCAGAAACTAGCTATATCACTGATAATAAGCACATCAAAACAAGATGTATATACCATCTTATATAATTGAAATCTTGATTCCTGGATTTAAAAGACATGAAATTGTTGATAATTCAAAAGGATGGAATGGGCGAGCAGATGTATCCATCCTAACAAATAACAAGTCCAATACTTGAAACCCACTTATCAAACCTAAAATAGAAACAGTCACAACCAATCTCAATACTAAATCAGATTTCCAAATTTCCTTCTCAGACAAAACAAAGAGTATCAATCATCAAAGGCCGATTTCAGAAGCAGTACTCACTAGCCGACAATCAATCAAAAACAAAACCCAATTGACAGCTAAAGAAAACCAAACGGACACCTAAACCAGGAAAATGGAAAGTCTAATACCTGAAAATGAGCTTAAAAACATTAATTGCAAGAAACTCCCAACCTCAAAAGATTCCCCGGATATAGATTTTGCTGTGGAACCCAAAAAACCAAACTTGCTCTTTGCAAATTTGCAGAAGCTGACACAGTTGCAAATAAATATCAGCAACCACCACCACTACTGTACTGTTGTTTGAAAAAAGCAAAATTCTTTTACCTTTTTATTACTATTGATGATGGATGGGCTTGAAGAGGAATCTTTAACAAATAATTATACATAATTTCTTTCAACTTATATAATTGTATAAATAATAATAAAAGAGAGCTACACCCACCTTATGCAATGCAACCTATCCATGAAAAACAAAGAAAAAGGTTTTTTTTTTTTTTTAATTTTATTTCTCAGTGTAGTAATCTATATGTTAGATTACTGTTGTAAATGATTTGTCATCTTTAGAGTCAAAGCGTCAAATATCAGCAAAATTTCCTTTTCAAAAGCATATACATTTACAATTATTTTATACTACTAAATTTGGATTGGTTTGTTAATAATTGCATTTGGATACCAATCACTGCCTTGCAAATATACATTTAAAATTTTTTTATAGTACTAAAATGAATTGGTTTGTTAATTATTGGATTTCGATACCAATCACTGCCTTACTATTTGTAATTTTCTGTTTGGTTAATGAGAAAGAGTGAATAATACCTTTGTTAAAATAAAAAAAAAATTATTTAGGCAAAAAGCAAAAATATAATTTTGTTTTTTCAGTTTTTATATTTAATACTAATAATATTTTAAGAATTAGTATTTGTCACCATTTATCACATTTGTAAGGAAATTACTAGCATTTGCATAATATTTTTGATGATTTTCACAATATATTTTGACCAAGGATTAAATTAAGAAAGGCTAGATCTTCAATTCGTCCATGAACTTCTACTTAGTGTTCAATTATTTAGCTATTTTGTAAATTTGCTCCCTAAATTTTTTCTCCATTTCGGAATAAATGAATTAGTAAGTAGTTTAGAATTTATATGTAAAAGAAATTTATTTGTAAATTAATCCAAATGTGTTTAAAATAATTAATCTTAAATTCAAATCCAAATTTTATTTGTCATCTAAACATGGAAAAAATGGACTTATAAATGAATTTCACGCAATTTTATAGAATTCATTTGTTCCACAGTCACCCAATGAATTTATCAATTTAATCAATAGTTTTTTTTTTTTTAAAGGACTAGTCGCATTAAAAAAACCCTCTCAAGCATACTTTTCTTAAAAGTCGTCATAGAGGGAAAAAGATGACTAGACCTGTTCGTAATTTTATTACGAGAATTAAAAATCAGAAATACAGTAATTGTCGGGTAGACTACCTACCCAGAAACTGTATGACTCATTACTCTTAGCCCATTTAGCTAACCTATGAGCTAAGAGATTTACATCACGCCTCACATTCTTAAACAAACAAGAAGCAAACCCATATGTAAGGCTAACAATCTCATAGACATCACCCCCCCCCCCCCCCAAAGACAGATGGAATTCCTCACTTTTTTAACTTCTTGAATAGCCATAAGAGAATCTGACTCAATAATAATTTCAGTATTTCCAAGAAAGATCACTAGATGCATACCAGTTTTTATAGCAAGAATCTCTGCTTGGAGAACTGTGACTGAATGAGAAAATTTTTGCGTAGCCGATCCAACGATTTGTCCATACTCATTTCTAGCAACTGCAGCTACCACAGCTTGTGTAGATCTCTGGTCCCAGGCTGCATCAACATTTACCTTTATCTTATTTGCAGTCGGGGGAGCCCATACTGACAGGGATGTCGGATTGAAAGAGGACGCTATTTTTGCCATAGCTAAATATTCAGTTGCTAACCGAGAAGATTGAGCTGCTATACTTGAAGCATTTTTACAGCAATACTAAAAAATACATTCATTTCGGTTCGCCCATAAGCCCCAGAGGGTAAACATAACAAGCTCAAGGGAGTTCTTCTTATGACAAGCTTCTAAGAAATTATCCCAAAATTCAGCATTATGACTAATAGAGAGGTAAATTGAAAACACATCTTAGGAAGTCATACTCCAAACAGAGACAGCTAAAGGGCATTCAAAAAATATATGCTTCAAAGAGTCAGCAAAAGAGCCACAAACCTTACATTCATCACTTATCGTAATACCTTGGATAGATAGATTCGAGGCTGTTGGTAAAATGCCATGAATTACCCTCCAGAGAAAAATATTTACCCTTGGACTAGCTTTAGAGATCCAAATAAATTCCCACACCTTTCGACGAGTATTATAGGCTGCTACATCCTTTCCGAGAACAGAGCAAGCGACAAAGTATGCTGATTTCACTGAGAAAGCTCCAGTAGGAGAGTCCTCCCATATCCGTACATCCTGCTCACAAAATCTGGAAATAGGAACAGAAATAATAGCATTAGCAGTATCAGCATCAAACAAATCCATAATAAGATTAATGTCCCATCTATAAGTATCTGGAAACATTAAATTTGAAACGGCAAACTGCACCGGAGAGAAATCACTAGGAATCTAAATTTTGCAGCCAGGAAGATTTTTAACCCATTTGTCTTTAAAGACATCAATCTCTGAACCATTTCCAACTCTCCATAGACTACCCTCCATAATAACCGCACGACTAGCAAATAAACTTCTCTAAATATAAGAGGGCCCATTACGAAGTTTGGCTTTCATGGAATCAAAACTCAGAAAATATTTAGCTTTAAGAACTTTATAAACCAAGCAGTCCGGTGAGCTCATGATGCGCCACCATTGGTTAGAGAGAAGAGCCAAATTAAAGGATTCAAAATCCTTAAAACCAAGACCACCATCAAATTTGGATTTGCAAAGGGAGTCCCAGTGTTTCCAGTGAATCTTCCTTTTTTTTCTCATCCCCTCCCCACCAGAATTTAGCAATTAGCATGTCAAGGTCGTGGAGAAATTCTTTGGGAATCTGATAGCAATACATATGATGAAGGGGAATGGATTGAGCAACTGACTGAATGAGAGTAAGCTTTCCTGCTGGGGAGAGCAGTTTATTATTCCAATTCTTCTTTAGCTTGGACAAACTGTCTTTGATTAATTTAATCAATAGTCACTCATTGTCATTTGTTATGTTTATTACTAAATTTATTTATCAATTAATACAAATCATAAGGACTATAAATAAAATAAATTTAAAATTATAATCTATACATTATTATTAGACTATTGAGATTGAGACCCATTTTATATACCAATAAAATGAATTGGTGCTTAATAAAATGAGATTCCAAAAGTTTAAATGAGATGTGATATATGTAAAAATAATCATTTTTAATTTTATAATTTTTTATCTGATTAAATTTTAATTTTTTAAATAATTAAATTTATTTAATGAACTACTAAATGAGATTGAGGAAAATTTACTAAAACCTCCCTAACCTTTACATAAAATACATTTTCCTTCTTATTTTTTTTCAGACTAAAACCTCCCTCCGTTTTAATTATGTTAGCATTTTTCTCCTTTTGTCTATTTTTTTCGTTAAAATAATGGTTGAAAGACTAAAATGTAATTTTTACTGGTATTTAAAAAAAGACTCAAAAAATAAAGGATTGTTTTGAAAATTTGTACCTTCATCAACCCAAAATCACAATTGTAACAGCTGAAAAATTATAATTCTTGAATAAAGGATCAAATTGTAATTTATCAATAATATTAGATTAAGTGAAAAATTTTATATTAAATTTACGGATTATAAAAAAATATTAGACTGATATATATATAAATAAATATAGTTAAGTATGAATTCCGTCTATTAATATTAGTCCGTAAACTTTATCGAAGACGAGTAGGGGATAGAATAAACTATTGTAATTACGTATTAAACCAATAAATCATTAGTAAATATAAAATAAACTATTAAACAATAATAAACCATAGTATACTAAATGTAAACTCAAGTAAATGAAATTCAAATTAAGTGTAATTAAGATTAAATTAAATGTAAATTCATCAATTATTTACAAAATAATTGATGGATAGATTAAGATAAGAATTGATTGAAAATTTAATCAAGTGGCAAACCAAACCATGTGAACTTATGGAAAAAAATGAGAAAACAAACAAAATAAAAAGAAGACTTTAGTTGTTTGATTTGATTAAATAGCAGACAAGGTTGATAATGGGGGATTACAGGTGATTAAAAAATGAGGAAGAAAACAAATTAGCTTAGCCTATAAAAGGAAGGCCATAGAAACCATTTTTAACCTTAAAACCTAAGTAAAAATATGTTTTAATTTTCAACAATTAATCTGTCCATAGTTTTTAAAATCTAACATCACAAAACCACTCATGGGATTTTGGTGATCAGTTTTGCCGTAAGAAAATCCGAAAAAGTTTGCTGGATAAGTGTTTTCCGGCAGGGTTATTTTGGGAAAATGGGTTATTGACCATCCACCTTCAACCACTTATATCTTTCTATCCGGTCACCTTCCGGCCCATCTAAAACCACCATCAGGTCGGCGCCGTCAAGACGAAGAGATCCATAGGTGGATCGCCGGATTTGGCCGCCGAAATCGGAAGTTATAGTCAAAAAACCGAAGCTTAGTAGTGATCCGGATCGCAACCCGACAGCTGGGCAGCAGGGTGAAAGAGACGGTCAAAACGCAGTTTGACCGCGCGTTTTGGAATTTTTACACGTCTGATCCCCGCGTTTCTGGAACGCTTCAATTTTGACCCCCAAAAGTTGTTTTCCGTTTTCAATTTCATCCTTCTGTCAGAATTTATTTAGGTAATTGACCCCAAAACTTATTTTCTCTCTTCAAAATCGTCCAAATAACTAATTTAATAATAAATTAAGTTTATTTTTGAAATTAAATAATTTTGGGTGTTAATAAATTAATTAAAGACTATGATTAAATTAAATATGATCAAAATAACTATTAGAAACTGATTTTCAAGACAAATATTATAAAACAAATATTTTGTGAATTTATTAATGAAAAATCTTAATTAATATTAAAATTAAAAATTATGGTGACTTAATTAAATTAATTTGACAACAATATTGGATCTGGAACAACTATTAAATGAGTTTAAATAAATTGGATGACAAAAATTTGATGATTAACACATGATATATTTATTGAATGTTTGGACAAATAAGATTAAAAGAGATCCAACAAAGAATAATTAAATGGACAATTTTATGGACAAATATGGACAATTTTATGGACAATACCCGTTGCAAAACCCAAGCTCCATCATCATTGTCATGCCCTATAACTGCCGTTCAAGGTTACCTCATCGAATGATCTTCGATCGGTGAGTTGGTTAGAGACAAAAAACAAGAGAAATGGTGGCTGAAAATGTGTTGTTCAATCGAGTCAGACAAGAAGCAAACGGGTCAACCCAAACTTTTAAATGAAATTTCATAATTTTTTGATGGCTAAAACACCGGAATATCACCATGAACCATACGACGACCTCCAAGGAAGAAGAACGGTGTACAAAACTTAAATTATGGTCGCCGGAATCAATGGGTACAGTTTGGATATGGTAACGGGTTGGAAAACATGAAATCAGACATATGGGCGAGAAAGAAGATTTAAACTGCAGTCATTTAGCTAAAACAACATGTCGTTTCTGAACCATGCAATGCATGCCATTTGGAAAGCCTACGTGTCATTTGACATTCGCGTAAAATGACCAGTCATTTAGGACTTAATTAAGGCGTGCTCCAGAGGGTTAAAACGATGGGAAGTTTTACATTTTGGTGGTAAACTTCCAATGTGACCTCGAAGTTATTTTCTGCTTTCACAGAGGTCTTGAAAGTTCAGATAAGCCCATGAACTTGTTTTATGCTTTCATTTTTGCCCTCCAAATTAAAATTAAGTGAATAAATGAATTTATTTTGAAATATAATTAATTAGTTGTGGTATTTAATTACGGAAACATTTTATTAGGATAAATATATTTTAAAAATAATTAAAAAGGTAGTATAAAGTCAAAATATTAAATATATTAGTTATATTAATTAGAATTTATTGTTATATTAAAATTAAATTGATTAATTGAGATAATTTAATTAAGTGACTTATTAA
>CATIWJ010203330.1:0-14282 GCA_949640765.1 Croton laevigatus | reverse complement strand
AAAACAAGTAAAAAAAAAAAAAGAAAAAAAAAGGAGAAAATAGAAAAAGTTAAAAAAAAAAAAAAAGAAAGGAGAATAAAAAGAAAAAAAAAATATTGAGAGGGGAAATGGAAATAAAATGTGAGAAACAAATAAATTCATCCAACAAATAACAAATTAGTCTATTTTATTTTATTTTTCTTTCTTGATTGCCCTTTGTCAAAGGCCCATAATGCCCTCCATTACATATAGAAATTCAGCACAAAACATATTTAAATTAATAGATACAAAATATCTCTCGCATTCGAAGTGAGCTAACTACAATTGAAGCTACATCCCCATTATTGGGAATCTTTTTTCTACTTTCGATACAAAACGTAGGACTCATTTGTATAAATCGTCCAGGAACCCCGAATCCTACGACTTGTGATTTCCCGCCATGGAAACCTTGGATGTCGACGGAGAGAAAATTCTACAGAGAAAGCAAGCAACCTATTGCTCCTTCGTTAGTATCTCTCCTGTTCTCTAGCTCATATTGTCTTTAATTTCGTCTTCAGGTTTTTTTCATTTTCGTTTTTTTTCCTTTTTTGAAAAGATGCTACAAGGTTAGTATTTTTTCTCACTCACAATTTCCAGTACAACTGTCTATGCAAATAGATTTTTTCTGCAGAACTGTGACTGAAAATTTGTACCAACAGGATGAAACGTTTCAGATTCAAAGTGAAACATACAGCGGCCAACAATACAGCCAAATTTACTTTGCTCGTCTTCATATTATGAGAACCCTGCTCTATTCTCTTGTTCCTCATTGGAAAAATCATTTAACTGGTATTTCCGCTCACTTTTTTAGATATTCTGGCTCTTTTTCAGTTGAATATAAGTTAGCATTGTCTCGTTGTTGGACTTGGCGTTTTGGGTTTTAGTTGGTTTTGACCCCTTCTCGCACATTGTAGTTGGTTCTTACTGCTTTTATAGTTAAAGGTACTTGGCGGTTTCTTGGAAATTTGGAGTCTTTGTTTTTATATTTGGGTGTTTTGGTATTCTGTTGGTGGCCTGTGATGTAACGGGGAATTTGTAAATTATATAAGTTTTCGGGTTTCGGCATGCGTTGTGTACATTAATTGGGTTTCTGTAACTGCATTTTCTGATAATCTTTCCAAATTTCTGTTGATTAAGCTTTTGGTGCTTTCTTGTGACTATATTAGAAATGTTTGAATTTCAATTTGCTTACAATGGCTGAAAGATTGAATTGGATTTCTGCTTGTACATGGGTTTGGTAAATTGTTATGCTGGTTTGTGTTTCAAATTGATTATTTTTTTCCTCTTCAAGTGCTAGTTTCTGAGGTATTTAGTTAGAGTTTTGACAAAGGTTGTTCCCGTCTTGATTTTGTTGCTGTCGTGATTTGTTTGTCACATTGAACAAGATCTTAACTGTCTTTCTATTTCATGCATTCATTTAATTCTATTAAATGGCATTTTATGAATTGAAGTTGAAGAATTTGGCTTAGGATAATTTGATGAGTCTACATTCTATGGCATAGTTTTGGAATTAGATGCTAACTCTTTTGTGTTGTAGTTTGTACGGTTCTGGGACTTGAAAAAGAGAAGGAATGCATCATTGTTGGAACATTGTATAAGCACATGAAACTTAAACCTTGCATTCTTGATGAGTACTCTAAGGAGGTACTTAGATGTAAATTATGTATTACTTTTTCATGATGCCAACATTTTTAGATAAAGTGAGAGGTTGTAAAGATGTATATTTGTTGCTTTTACAGAGATCTTCAATGCCTCTGGTCAAACCTCACAATTTCATGCACCCAGATGATCATTTGATTTTGGAAGATGAGAGTGGAAGAGTTAAGCTTAGCGGTGATATGCTTTCACCTTCAGCATATGTCACAGGTACATGCCACAAACAAACGCAAGCAACTTAGTTAGGAGGGTGATGTAGGACAGCTGCTGTTTCTTTTTCCATTTTTTTTTTCCCTTTGGTATGGAAGTTGAGAAAGTTTAGAAGCAAAAAAGAAGCTCAAAAAACAGTGTGACTGATTTTTGGTAACCAAAGTCATAAATTATTTGCACAATTGTCGCTATGATTGCTATGAAACTTTAAGAGAAGTAAAGGTATGGTCATTTGGTATTTTGTGGGAATCACACCCAAGGTTTCATGGCATCAGTTGTGTTTGGGATTGTTTTGCTTGACATAATCTGGAGCAACACCTATGGAAAGTGTTTGGGATTGTTTGCTTGACATAATCTGCAGCAACATCTATGGAAGGTGCTGACTGAAAACTGAACAACAAGCATTATAAGAATAGGCATTTGTGTACTTAAAATAATCATAAAAACCTTTGAGTTATTGGGATCTTAAAACTAGTCCTCCATCTCAGGATCCACATTTCCAAAGGAAAATCAAAGGATAAAGATTATGCTACCTAAGTGTGTTTTCTTATAGGTCTGTGAATGTTACTACTCATACTCTTGCAGTTGGTTTCATTCTGATGCAGGCTTGGGGGAATGGTTTCATGTACCTCCTCCATCTTTACTTGATGTACTAGCATCTACTTTAGTGTTATATATATATATATATATATATATCCTTAACAACACTAAAGGAGTTCTAAAGGTCTCTGTTGTTACATAAAACTACTTAAGCCTGGTTGACCATGTTGCTTCAACTTTTTCCTTTGATTTTAGAGGGTTCTTGTTAAACCCTATTAAAAAACTTTGGTTGAGTGAAATTGTGGGAGACAAGACTCACTTGGACATGAAACATTTTGCTTCTCAGTCTCAGCAAAGGGACTGACTGTTATGGACATATTCTGTTTTACTCTTCCTTTCCAGTATTTGTATGTTTGAAGCTTTAGACAATTGTTTTTAGTTTTTAAAGTTTATTTGGTTGAAGATTGTTCATTGAGACTATGAGATCATTTCATGTATACATGTCCATGTTATTATGCCTTTGTATGTGAACGAAAAATGGTTGAAAATCCTTTCCTATCCATTCCTTGGTTTTAATTACATTGGCATTGGAATTGCTAGTCCACATTTTTTATCTATTCTAGTAGGCGTATAAAATAAGCTTTATAACCATCTGATTAGAGCACTACTGATTCTGCATTGACATTTTATCGTTGGCAGGTGTTGTTGTTGCTTTACATGGAAAGGTAACCGGTGCTGGTGACTTCTTAGTTTTGGATGTCCTTGAACCTGGTCTGGCACCTCAGATAGAGCTGCCACTTCAGTCAAGTATGATATGATTTGTTTTGTTTTAGTTTTGCTATATTCACACCATGATTAAAATAAATGAGGGTGATTGTCGCTTGGTTATCAAACCTTACACTTTTAATATATTCTTATTGATGAATATATTCTGTCCACAATGCTGTTGGATTTAAAACCATTTCATAAAACTGAACTGTACAGTTTTGTTTGCCGAAAGGGATAGGATTATGGAACTTTTCTTAGGTTTATGTTAATTTAGCTTGAACTTGAAGTTGAAACATATAATAAAAAACACAATTGGAGCTATAACTACATTATGGTCTAAATCTTGATGACTACAAGTTGGAAAATGAAGTTCTGAACTGTGTTTCAAGCTGCTCCTTTCATAGCATTGCTTCACAATTCATTACTGTTTTGAAGTGAGTGTTGCATTTGAAGTTATACATTTAGAGTTTAGACTCCAACCAACTTATCTCTTTATTTTAGAGGACAAATTATGTCTTAGTACTTGTCACATCTATATTCCATGAGTCTAAGGGATTAAACTGCATTCTGTGCAGGAGAGGACAAGTATGTGGTTTTTGTTTCTGGATTGAGCGTTGGAAGCAGCAAATCTAACCCCCTTCAGTTTCAGCTTCTCGTCGATCACATAACGGGACATCTGGGAGATGAAAAGGTTTTGCTGTTATTTACCCTCTCCAAGTTGATCTGCTATATATCTTTTCATTGGTTATGTTCTGTTTATTTATTCTGCAAACAGGAACAAGGTATTGCAGCTGAGATAGTCCATGTAGTGATTGCAGGGAATTCAGTTGAAGTTCCTCTTGGGCTTCTCAATGGACAGGTAACAGATTTCACATGTTTGCTGTCTTCGTTAGTTTGTGATGTTATTCTTTATTAGTGTATTTATTTCTTCTGAAAGGAACTGCCTTAGACTAATTGGGTTTGTTTGACAAAACTTAAGTTTACCAAAATTTTGTACTTGAGATTATTCATCCTAATCTCCATTACCTGGACAACATGACTAATTTTTTCATCGTTGATTTCTCCTTTTGCAGAATTTGGCTTCAAAGGATCAATCAAGACTCTCTGAGCCACTGAAAGAGCTAGATATATTTTTATCCCAGGTAGTCTTTGTTTTATTTGTTAACTTCAATTCATCCTTTATTCTTGTGTTTCTTTCTCTTTGTTCTCTTTTTGGTCATGGATCTTACAATGTGTTTAGATTGCAGCAGGCGTGGCCTTGGATATCATGCCCGGAGCCAATGACCCCGCAAATTTTTCCTTACCCCAGCAGGTTATTTTACTATTCAACTGTGATGTTGTTTTGTTTTAACAATTAATGAACTCTTTTCTCCGTCAGTCTTTGAACAGACACCTATTCCCAGGATCATCTATTTATAACACCTATAGGTCCTGTACTAATCCTCATTGCTTTGAGCTCGACAATATCAGGTAATCAAATTTGATGATGTGTTGATATTGACATATAATTTGACAAAATCAACTTATGAGATCGGTTTTGTTTCTTTCCCAGATTTCTTGGAACTTCAGGTCAGAATATTGATGACCTTGACAAGTATTCAGAGGCAATGGATGAGCTTGAATTTATGGAAAGAACATTAAAATGGAGGCATCTGGCACCAACAACACCTAATACACTTGGTACAAACCGCATCATACATACACACACGCGCGCGCACACACACACACAAAATAGCATTTTTTAACATGTGTTGCACATGTCCACTCGTTTAGTCACTCGTTATTTGATTTTATAATATTTGAAATTTTTATTTAATTATATTTATTATTATATACAAATTTAATTATTGAGAGATACAAAAAAAAAATTTGTATTAATTTAAATACTAATATTGATCAAATATCATAATTAAAGTCATAAATTTTCCTTTAATTTTTTACTGATACTTTGAAATTTAGGGTTTCAGTACTATTATTATTTTATTATTGCTTTTTGACAATTGTGTTTATTAATTTCAAATTAATTTTCAAAATCTTATTGGATTAATTTACATGCTTAATACAAAACAACAATAATTATATATTTAATACTTATAAAATTAAATTGCTACATAGAAAAGAATATAAAAATTATTTTACCAATGAATTTTTATAAATAATGTTTGATGACTAACCTAAAAATACCAGAAGATAGTGTCTTGCAAATTTGGTAATTCGTGCTTGTAGAAGGCCATTGTTGTTGCAACTTGAGTTGGAGAGATCGAAAATAATTTTGTAATGCTTTTGTTGTTAATTTGATACGGAGTTAATTTGTAGGTTTAGATAATTTCCACGCCCTATGTAGATTTTCCCACGACATGTAGATTTGACTTTAGAAATATCCACAACCTGTGTAAATATCTACTGGTATGTGGAAATTTATGCTTCCAAATCCACAGGTCTTGGAAAATCTGCACAGTACATGCAAATTCTTCAAACCTCCAAATCAGCTTTCCTATTATAATTCTTTCATCTTATAATATATATACATATTGTAAAATAGTTTAATATTAATAATCTTTCTCAACTTAACATTAGGAATACAATTATTAATATAAATTAAAATAATATTTCTTAATTCAATTAATTAATAATTAAAATAGTATTCTTGGATAGAATATGATTTGAATGTACTTGATTAATTATGAATAATTATATAATATTCCTTATTAAAATACGATTTGAATTTAATTAATTAATATTTAAAATAGCATTTCTTATTAGAATATGATTTGAACTTCATTCATTAATAATTAGAATAGTATTTCTTATTAAAATATGATTTGAATTTAATTAATTAATTATTGTAAATAATTATAAAAAGACAACTTTAACTTCGATAATATAGATTTTATAGGGGGTGTTTTGGACTAAGCCAATGTCCCCCCATTCGCTCTATATATATATTTCACAAGTTTTTTTTTTAAATCATAATGTTCACCATCTTTCAGGTTGCTATCCTTTCACAGATCGAGATCCTTTCCTGATTGAGAGCTGCCCTCATGTATATTTTGTTGGTAATCAGGATAAATATGGAACCCGCCTATTAAAGGGTATGGACTTTTTGTTAGTTGACACTGATGAGTTGAATTTTGCTTTACAAGAAGAGGAAAGTATATTTTGTTTAATTTCTTTTAAATAATATCCAGTTTAATGGTAATCTGTATCTGCAGGTCCAGAAGGGCAGGTGGTAAGACTAATTTTGATCCCAAAATTCAGTGAGACTGGAGTTGCTTTTGTGGTGAGTTTTAAACTCAACGCTGCTGAAAATCATCCATTTGATCTGAAATGACCTAGAAATCACCTGACCCTGCAGTATGAGCATACATCTCATTTTAGAATAAGACTCTTTGGGGGTACAGGGTTCAGGCTTGAGTCTATATAAAATCAAATCTGTTTTTTCCACTAAATTATATATATATTTTTTGAAAATCCACTATTTAATAGAATATGTAAATCAAGCCAATGAAAAAACAAAAGTATGAAAGTATAGAACAAAAACTTAGATTGATTTTGAGAGAAAAAAATGTTGATTATGCAACCTGTAATTGGGGCATCTTAAGTTTTCTCTATTAGATTCTTAAAACATTTGGAAAGGATGAAGCAAGAGGAATGTTTAATTAATGGGAGAATTAGAAACATAAGTAGGTTGAAAGCCAAGCTACTTGTAAGCCACTTGGACTTGGCTTTGCTTATAAAACATTCAAATGTGACTTGTTCTAAATCAAATCAAGCTCAAATTCAAGTTTCTCACAGTAATGAATCAAGTGGAGTTTGAGTGAGCATTATAACACTTCGCTGTGAGTGGCTGGCAGTGTGATCAAGTATTTAGAGTTTATATAATTTCAAATATACTTATTTTATATTACGCATAAGAGCTCAAACTTGTGCACATTCGAATTTATTGGAGTTCTATTTTAACTTTAGTGCGTAAATTATCCTTGTTTTTAAAAAAAAAAAGAACAAAAGTGGAACAGTCACCTCCAGTTTTTAAATTATAAACTAGTCAAACTTGAGCCAAGTTTTGATCCTTGAGTTTCTGATGAAGACAAGCTCAGACTTAACCTTACGTTGACTTGGCTTAGCTAAATACCCGTATGTATAATTACTGTTATCTGCTTTTGGATACTTAGACAACCAAGATTCACTATAGGTAATTAGTGACACTGAGGGTTTCTGCTTGCAGAAAGGTGAATTTATCTTCTCCTTAGTAATAGTTTGCGGTGATTCAATAGCATAATTGTAAATCCAAAGGAAGAAAGTAGAAATATGGATTAGACGAATGTCAAAATAGAAATTTTGAGTATTTATTGTCGTTGAAATGTGGAATATTGGACTTATCCTTCTTTATTCTTTGGATATTAATCTTTAGATTGCTTACCAATTAGTGATTGGTTTTATATCTTCACATTTTGCAGCTTAATATGAAAAATCTTGAATGCCACACACTCAGTTTTGGGACTCAGTTCAGCTCATAACAACATGGTATGATATACTACTTATATTTTAAAAACTGGTATTTTCTAAAATATTGGCTGGTTTGGAAGTATGGTTAGTGATGATGGGTTATCGTTTCATTGCATTTTATCATTATTGTAAAACCAATGGATAAGTAAGATGTGGTTTCACATATTTAATTGAACTACAGATCCCATGATCTCTCTTATAAATATTTTAATCATATATCAGAATCTTTCTATTAAAAGTTGAAGACGATGTCTCATTATGTTGGTCAACTAGCATTATTTTGCATATTATTTTTACTGTAATTTAGAATTGTGGCAACTTCTTGATGTAAGTTTCTCGGAAAGGAGCAAGTAGCACTTGTAAAAATAGTTGATGATAAAGAAATGAATGTGGAATAAGTTGTACCGAATTCATGATATTAGAATGCATTGCAATTGTGATTAGAGGATAAAAAGTGGAATTAGATTGATAAAAGTTTTCTCCAATCTTTGCAGGAGTTGCAGATGATGTGGCATCAGTAATCTGCGAAGTTGAACGTGTGTAGCTTGCAGAATTTTGGGGCAAATCACGGATCCCTTTACCAAGAGAAGAGCAATGTATATTATTATGTGATTTCAATGGTTGCGTTTTTATTAGAGACTAAAATTCATCAACTTGCATTCTGGAATATCTTACCCTTTTTATCTTCCCCTTTTCTTTGGCCTAAAGTCTGACTTTTTATTTTCTTAGGTTAGTTGACTTGAATTTTTGGCCATCAATGTAACAAAATTGGAACGTCCATTTAATTTGTTTATTCGTGCTTTTTTTCCCTCCTTGAATCTTCTGTTTGGGGGCTGAATTTTTGGCTGATTTAAAAAGCTATTCCAATGGGTTTATTTGTAAACTAAAAACCAATTTATGGTAATTTTACGCAGCTCGTGTCTTCAACTGTAATCCTGAACTTGTGGAAGAGGGAAACACTCTCCACCTCTGACATAGGTTCCGGATTAGATTCACGAATAGTACTGAAAAATTTATTTTTAATAATGAACTTTAAGAAATGGGTTGGCGCGTGGCGCGCATTTTCACTTTTATTCTCTCACACAATCACATGATATGAATATGCCAATAGATTGTCCTCTTGCAATTATATTTTCCCAACGGCTATATTTTCTCAGACTCGGACATACCATTATTCAAATAAGTTCTCCCCAATTTTAATTAACGGTCCATTTTCTCGCTACATTACAAAACTCTTACATACTCCCATTATTAATATCTGAATCATATAAACTTACATTTCCTTTTCAATTCCACTTCTCTCTTCGCATTATTATTATTATTATTATCTTCTAAAATGGCCATTGCTGCTCCTCCTCCCCCTAACGCTACTACATCAGTTCAACATGTAACCAAGAAATCTTCCGATGAGCTTCTGAGGAAATTCGCAGACGACGATGAAACAATAAAGAAAGAGTTGAAGCTTTCCAAACGGAGAAAATTTAGAAGCAGAAGCAGAGAAGTCGCATCTGAAAGTCCTTCTCATTATACTACTGCTAACTCCTTAGTCGAGAGGAGGTCGCTCCTTCCTCCGGTGACTAGGAAATCGGTTTTGCTCCGGCAACTTGGAATTGCTAGATCGCAGATTAGAGTAAAGGATTTCAGGAACAAATCTGTGTTTGTAGCCATTGAGAAGGTAAGAAAACATAATAAAAGCATATTCTATTATTAGAAGGTAATTAATAAATAATAATTAAGGTTTCCTAATTAATAATTATGCAGACATGGCGAAAGACAATAGAAGGAGCTTCAAAAGCACTTTTGGAGAAGCACTATAATCGACATAGACGATTGATTAGTGACGCGGCCTAAAAGACTGATAAGTAATTGTTCCGATCCATTTATTTATTATTAGTTATATAGATTTAAGTAATATTTTATGCTTAATTTTTTTTTGTTAACAACATTATTAATTACAGTGTATGCTCAATTAATTAGTATTTGTATATTAGCATTATATTATTGGAATTTTTGGTATGTTTAAGTGATTATTGGTCGAATTTGAGCATAATAATTTAATGAAAAAATTACGTTTTGAATAACGTGAAATATGTCAATGTATTCTACGCAATGAAAGCTTTTCAACGGTATATTATATGCTCAAAATGAATTTAAGCTAAATGATAAATTGAAGTTCAAAGTGAAATTGCGACAAATGATTTAATGAGCTAAAAATTATCAAATCCCACATTGATTATGAATAGGATGTTGGAGTGGTTTATATTGCAAGACCATTTTATAAAATGCAATAATATCAATATAAGTTATACTCTCTCAAATTCAAGCCCACACGTAAAGCTAGTCCGGATTGGATACTACGGACCCAACCCATTTTTGCTTCTCATTTAAACTGTTTTAATAAATCAGTGTTTCAATTCCACACAAATTAATTACACCTTATCCTCAACAGTTTTAATTCACTTTAGATTCTGAATTAGAATCCGACTTAAACACAGCCATATTCTCCTTCAGTCTCTCCAACAAGCTGCTTATATAAACACTTGCTGTCTTCTATTTTTGCACTTTTTGCAATTCGAATTTTACACAGCAAATTCCGAATTTCATACAACAAAATTCCGAAAATAGTTTTCCCTTTTGATTTTTGTTTGGGCAATCTCTATATCTAGGTTCCAATAATAAGCTATGTTCGCAGTTGTGTTCGTCTACGCTGCTGTTGTATCTTAGGAGACAGTTATTTAGTACGAACAAATCTTGTTTTAAGGAGACTATTCATACATGTCTCAGCTATTTTCGATTCTTCTCTTCCTTTTTCGTTTAAAGGTTTGTATTCGGTTTACATGTTTATATTTTATTTACAGTTTATTATTTTAATTGCTGTAATTTATTCCTTGCAATTTCTTATCAATGAGATTTATTTATTTTATTTCAGAAACTAATGCGTTTCTAACATATATTTCTAAAATAATATTGATGGATTTGTTTTCATCCAGAATTTAATAAAATTATTAAATCATGTTTCTGCTATAAAAAAAGATCATATCTGGATTTTAAGAAGCTAGACTCAATAGCGGCTGCCCGAATCAGGTCTAAATCTCAGAATTCTTAAGAAAATGGTAGCTCTAATAATATTACATTACAAGTTGCATCAATATCACCAAAGTACCGTACTATCTATCTTATCGAACTTAAATAGCTTGAATCATAATTAATGAATTGTTCTCAATTTGAATAGGGTGATGATGACCCTTCATTTTAGCTAACATAGTGCTCCTTCATACCCAAAGCCTTTACAATGAGTGAGTTGAAAGCTCCAAATTGATAACTTTTGTGAACATCAGACTTTGTTTCCTTCACTAAAAATTCTTTGCCTTCTTGAATTGATCAAGATCATGCCAATCTCTACACATGACCTAACAACACATTTATTCACAATATCATTGCCACATCCCAGATTTCAATTCCTACAGCTCAAACTGGGAGTAATTAACTTATACTCTCTAGCTTGCTGGGGTGTCAGAGCATAATACTGTAAATAGTAAAACTTGAAATTAATTGTTAGTAGTATTTATCCTCTATAATGTAATTAGTAGTTTGCTTACTCTATTAGCTTGGCTGACATTTATGCTTACTGTATACAAGCTGAGAAGAAAAGTTATGTAGAGCGTGTTGTGTTTGGCAAAACTTCTTGTTATTGGCTTTTATCTAATAAGTAGCTTTTGTCCAGTAAGCAGCTTATTTCATTTAATCCACAACGTAATTTTGGTTAGGGACTAAAACGAAATTTAATCTTCTTCCTCAAGAATCAAGCACATGTTTGATAATTTGTCAAACCAAAATTAACTTTTCATTCATGGCACGAATCAAAACAAATGAGACCATACAAATGATGTACTCATCGAGAGCAATCTAAAAAGGTCTTACCTTCTCCGTCGAACTACCGAATCATCATGAAAATGGTGTTTGAAGGTTGGGAGTATTTTGACCCGAAAAGGACCCAATTGTAGAAGCTTTTTCGGCCAACGAAAGGCTGCAAAATAGATGTTGAAATGTTGATTGCTGCTTGGGCTTCCTAAATTTGGCTTCTTACTAAATGTTCGACCACTGTTGCGCCATGAATTAACAAAGAAATAATCCAGCGGTTTATGGTAAAGATAGAATTTATAAAATATTGGTCATTTTTAAAAAAGAAAAAGTCAACACAAAGCGCTTATGATAAGCACTTGTTCATAAGCTTCTCTCTAACTTTTTATTTTCTTCAAATAAACAACTTTTTTTTCCTTTGGGATAAATAATCCCAAAAAGGTCTTTAATAGTGCTTATAAGCAAAAAAGTGTGAAGCTGATTTGACCAACTTATACACAATCTCAAACACCGTTGACGTGAGGCAAAGCCTCAATGACCGGGTAGATTTAAAAGAAAAAAACAACAACACTTTTCTCATTTCTCAATTCTGGTAAGAAAAACTTATTAATTTCCCTATTCATATTCATTTTTTCACTTTTCAAATTAGTTAAATAAAAAATTTCTTTCTTAAATAATGAGATTTTTGGTAACATAATATTAGGTCCTCATGTTTTCGTAAGGTAGTTACTTGAGTGGTAATGTTTGGAAAATTCAACTCAAAGATCATTTCATACTTTTTGGTATAATTTGTAGTTACTGCATGAGAAAAATTCATTTTTTCAGCCATTCTCCATTAAAATTACATATTTAAATTTAAAGAAATTTATTTTCAAGCTATAAAAATTTGAGTTGACTTGCTATTAGTCTTTTAGCTAGCAAATTTGGATTATCTACATTGTCCATATGCTAAAAATTATGTGCCTAGGACACCGAATATACTATGAAAAAAAATTTAGGTTGATATTAGACTTTTATATTTAAAAATACAAAACACCTTATATGGGAGATTAATCGAGTTCAAATATGTTTCTCTAATTAACCAAAAAAAAAATAGAGCTAGGGCTGAAATTTAATTTTGGATGTGTTCAGTAAAATTAAGTTGTTTGAGTGCGTAGTGTTTAACTGTTTGAATAATGGTTAATTATTTGTTAGATCCGTTAGTATGGAAATAAGAAAATAAAGAATTAATAACAACTTTATTGATTAGAATTGCAGAATAATTACAATGAATAAACTATAAACGAAATAAAATAGAGTAACCCTTTAACCGAACTTAAACCTTTGAACGTAGAGGATGAAGAAGAACGAAGAGCTGAGGCCTGTATGAACAGTCTCCTTAAGACGAGATTTGCCCGTGCAAGACAATCGTCTCCCAGGATACAACAGCGAGCGTAGGCGAACTCAACCGCGAGCAGAGATTATCACCGGACCCTAGAACTAGAAACTGCCCAACGAAAGCAAGAAGGAAAACGAATTTCGAATCTGATTTGGTGAGAAATTCGGAATTGTTATGCTGCCTTGTGGAAAAACGAAATTGCAAAAAGGTTATTCAATAAGAAGACAGCATACGTATTTATGGGCAGTAAGTGGGAAGATAAGATGGAGTCTGGCTGTGTTTTAATTGGATTTGGATTCAATCTGATTAAAAGAAGTAACAAACAGTTAAGGAGATAAGGCGATAACGTTTTAATTCTATATGAATTAAAACACTGCACAGCTCTGTGAACAACAGTAAAAATGGGCCGGGCCCGTAGTAAGCCCAATAGGTCCGGCATTCGCGACGCGTACGATGTGCGGGCACGCCATGGAATTTACTGGACCGGATCCGGGATTTGCACCCCCCCTGCGCACCTCCGTGCGTGAGAAAGTATAACTATTGTTTATATTGTTACACCTAACAAGTTGGTCTTTCAATATAAACTACCCAAGCATCCCTTATTTTTCCAATGTGGGATTAGTAACATTTAACCCAATTTTTCCATTGTCCCAAGCATACTTTGAGATTCAATTTCTCATTCACCTTAAATCTGTTTTGAGCATATAGCATATCGTTGGAAAGCTCTCATTGCGTAGAATACATTGACATCTTTCAAGTTATTCAAAACGCCATTTATCCATTAGATAATTATGCTCAAAATTGACCAATTAACACACCAAATTTCCAATAACATGTTCCTTATTCGTACTTATCATTTCCTACAGTATCTTATTTAGTGTTTCTTATAGTACGTCAACTTCAAATTCAGTAACTTGATCATAATTTCTCACCATATCCCCAATCTTCATGTGTTAGACTTAATTCTCTACCCAGAACCGTCTACCTATGCTCTGATACCAAAATTGTAACACCCCAACTCACCTTATGAATAAGACGAGCTAGAGTGTCACAGAACTGTTAATCTCTATTAATCATACTTAAACTATAATCAAGAACACATCATAAATTTACAGACCAGCAAAAATTATCCTTACATCAATCTCCTGACATGATTTTGCCTGATAACTATCTAGTACAGTATCCCAAAATTTTGCTCCATAAAGTTTGACCACTGGGAACTGACCTGCAACTGTTGACCTTCCCACGTCTTCTAAATGCGGACCTGCGAGTTACAGAAATAACTCGCTGAGCAACTCCATGCTCAGTGGGTACAATATATATATATATATATATATATATATAT
>CATIWJ010203274.1:0-12541 GCA_949640765.1 Croton laevigatus | reverse complement strand
GTGGTTTGAATAGAAGGAATTTATAGTGGTTTGGCTATAATATCGAGCCTACGTCCACTTCTCCAATCCTAGAAAGGAATTGGGTTCCACTAACACCAATGGAATTACAATGAGGTTTTAGGAAGTTAACCTCAAACTTAGAGTTTATAGCTAACTCCAAACTTTATAGAAAATTAAACAAGAGATGAGTTTAAAGCTAACTCACAACTATTAGAACAAGTGTTGGATTTAAGGATTACCCAACAAACACAACAAAAGAGATTAATTTGAATGAAAGAGTAAAGAGATTTGAAGTAGTTGGTGCAACAGTGGTGTGTGTTAAACCTACTGATACAAAAATGGTGGTATTTATAACCAAAAATTCAAAATGTAGCCGTTTGAAGAATATCAGAAAAAGCTGATCTTCTAGATAGAAAACTGGGTCGCGACCGCGACTCATCCATAAAGTCTGAAAAGGCTGAGAATATTCTTTGATATATCTGGCAGCATCTTATCTGTCCCCCAATGATTTACTGGCATTTGTCGAGTCATGACCGAGACTTCATGGGTCGCGACCGAGACTTAACACGTAGATTATCAACTGCTCTTTTTAAATTGAAAGTTGCGGGCGAGACTTGGAGTCGAGAGCAGTACAAAAACTTAACAAACTTTTTCCCAGCTGAGTCGCAACCGCAAGCCTTAAGTAGCGACCGGGACTCTTGTGCTGAGGTTAGGTCGCGTGTCGAGACTTATGAGTCACGAGAGTTCCAGTAGCTTTGAGAAAATTTTGCGGACTTGCTTCATGATTGAGTCGCGGGCGTGACTAAATAGTCGTGGTCGCGACACTGCTGTAGTATCTCAACTTTGCTGTTTTTTATTTGAATTTCGACTTGGTTTGCTTTAACATGATTAGTAGCTTAAAAACATCATTAGTAGCTTCACAATTTCAAGTATAGGTTTGTCAACTAATCAAAACAAGAGATTTTGGAACTAAGGCACAACATTTAGGGTTTAGGGCATAATAATAATAATAATAATAACGGTGGGTAACAGTGGTTTTAGGGTTTATAGGGTTTAGGGTTTGAAATTTTGGGATTTGGGGTTTAAGGTTAGGGTTTGGGGTTTGAAGCTTGGGTTTAGGGTTTAGGGTATAATAATAATAACGGTAGGTAATAGTGGTTTTAGGGTTTAGGGTTTATAGGGTTTAGGGTATAGAGTGTACGATTTAGGGTTTGGGGTTTGGAATTTTAGGGTTTGGGGTTTAAGGTTTAGGGTTATGTGTTTAGGATTTAGGATTTGGGGTTTGGAATTTAGGGTTTAGGATTATGGGTTTAGGGTTTGGGGTTTACCCTTTTTTAAAGTTAAATTGCGGTGGGTAACGGCCGTTACCCTTGCAAAATTTAATAACCGTTAAAAACGGTGGTAACGGTAACGGCGACCTAAAAAACCGTTAAATACGTAATGGCCATTATTTAAAACCATGACTCATATGCTATTAATTTAGGTACATTTTGATTTTTTTTTATGATTTTATTTACATATAGCACCCAATGTTTTAAGTAAGTAATTTATTATTATTATTTTGCATATGATTATTTTATGATTTATATCTATTTATAAATATAAATTAGACTAAATATTTTTACAATGTATCTAGCAACAATTTTTAAAATAATTTTAACATTTTTATTGAGCATTTTTTCATTATAACCTTAATTGTATCAAGAACTATATTACTAGTTATTATATTTTAAAATATTTTCTAATGAAATAATTAAAATGATAGAATTGAGATATCAGAACCCGAAAAATATTTTAAAATATTTTTAACCAGCAAGGGGTGTCAAAAGTTGGGTTGACCTGCTAACATGACACGAACCCGACATAAAAATAATGGGTCGACACAAACCTGACTTGAAATTTAAACAGATTCAGTTTGGGTTGGGGAATTTTCAACCCGAAACCTGTTTAACTTGAAAAATAGCGTATCAGATCGACCCAACCTGACTTGTTTGACACCTCTAACCAAATGAATAGTTAAAATTTACCAAATGAATAGTAAATGACCAAAATGAATGGCAACTTTCAAATTTTGGACAACTTTTAGTGGATGTGTTTGTCAAACCCTGAGAACTTTTAGGTACCTGAGATAGGTCATAAACATCTTTAAATATGTTAGGAAAACATTCGTGAAGTTTTGTTTTGAAATTTAACTCCGAACTACGAAAAATCACAAAATCGTCAAAGTGGCGCAATGGTCTCTTTGGACCATTTGGCCCAAATTTGAGATTTTGAAGGTATATATATTTTTTCTTACAAAATTGATTTTAAGACTTTATTTATCGTATTATTAAAGAATCCAAGGTCCGTGAGGGCCACTTAAAAATTTGTCGAAGTTTATATACTAAAAGTGCACTTTTGGCAACTTTGGATTCAATCCATTTTCTATCAATTTTAAACACAAGGCAGCCATAAAAACTTATAATCAACACATTCTAAACATTCAAAAATATGTACAAAGAACATTCAAATACCAAAAACATAAATGTAAGAATGCTTAAAATAGGGATGTTAATGGTTAAAGTACTGAACCTTGTCTTATGCTCGATTTGCTCGTCTCAACAAGTCCTTATCCTTATCCTTTTCCTCATGTATTCCTATCAAAAACACAATTTTGGTCAATTGTATAACCTATCCAAATAGGGTTTAAGGTATTTCTTTAAATTTTTAGTTAATTCTTCCAATTTCACACTTAAACTGACACACTTTTACCTATTCCTACCTTAATCATGCATAAGTTATTAAAAATTCTTTGTTCTTTATATTCTTCCTAGAATTCCAGCAGTGAAATTACTTAAATTAACTTACCAAATGAAAAAATTAAGACTAGGTTTGATTATATTACCTTAAAACCAAGAAAAACCTTAAGAAAATTCTTAAAAATTCAACTTTCTCTTCCTTATGTATGGTTTGGCCAAGCTTCTTAAGAAAATGGAGGAAGATGTGGATGAAAATAATGACATTGGCTGAAAATGGAAGAAAGTAAGGTATTTATACTTCCTTTTTTTTACACTTTTAAGTGTACGATGGAGATTTTGTCACCAAAAACGATCCAACGGTCATAATTCGTCCATTTGTCATCTTTGAAGCTTATCTCCTTTATGGTTGTCAAATTTTTAAGTGTTTCTAAAATGGTTGTCATCTTTATTTCCATAACCAACTTGGTGCTTGGGTAGAAAATTACAAAAGGGTCCCCGTCAGAAGTCTTGTCGTAACTTTCTGTAGGCTCATTTTCTGAAAATTTTGAAACACACTGTTATAACTCATTTAATCTCGTGAACACATCTATAACTTCAAAAATATGCATTACTAAGGAATTTTGAGTCTTTCCATATAATTACCTTTAGGTCCCAAACTACTACAGACACGCCCTTTGAGTCTTGATGCACCGTTTGCGACCTAAGCTTACCCATAACTACTATAACTACTGGGGATGACTTGTGGATTAAAATTTCAAACCCCAAACCCTAAAACCACTGTTATTATTATTATTATTATTATTATTATTATTATTATCATTATTATTATTATGACCTAAACCCCAACCCAAACCCTAAATCCCAAATCTTAAACTTATAACCCTAAACCCTAAATCCCAAACCCTAAATCCTACACCCTATAAACCCTGAAACCACTTATACCCACCGTTATTATTATTAAATCCTAAACCCTAACCTAAACCTTAAACCCTAAACCCCAAATCCCAACTCAAACCCTAAACTCCAAACCCAAAATCCCAAACCGTAAATCCATAACCCTAAACCTCAAACCCTAAAATCCAAAACCCCAAACCCTAAATCCTACACCCTAAACCCTCCTTATGTATTGCAGTTATGCTTATTAAACTATTGCGTGCTTATTTTTTTCATGAACATCTTCAAAATATATTGATTCTAAAATTTTACAATTTTTCACCGCGATAGGTCAGTTACCCTAAACCCTAAAACCACTGTTACCGTTATTTATCACCGCGATAGGTCAGTTACTGTTACCTTTACACGTGACCACGATTGCGGCCGTTACCGTTATTTGAATCCATAGTTTGTGGTGTTTATGGTTGTAATAGTTTGGAGTCTCGAATTGTCATCCGGAGTCCATTCTCGGGTTAGAAGTGTCGAAACGATGTTGAATAGGTTCTGTCTAAAATTGCTCTCCAAAAGGGAATATTCTGGTCACCGACGGTAGAATATTCCAGTCACCGACTGATCATCATCCGTTTGCCAGAATCTGCAAACCACCTCTAAATTTGACACAAAACACATTACCAGAATTGTCTCAGTTCAAGGGTTTCGAAAATACACCTATCTTTAGCAAACTCTAAATTATATGCCCGGAAAATTAAGGAAAAGGTTCAGTAGCCAGAAAATTCCTCTTCCATTTTCAATGACCAAACCTTACAATCTTTATGCCAAAACAAAGCTCTCATCAAGAGGGTTCAGAATATACCTTCAAAGTGGTTGGACAATGGCCGGAAGACGCCGAAAATTGCTTCAACAGTCACTGCGATCCAGAAGCTTCATCACAACCCGACCCGCTTCTGTTTCTCGATCTGGCTGTAAATCGGTGGTAAGACCGATGTCAGATTGAAGCCCACTTCACGATGGGTCGATCGATGCCGTTATTTTCACCGTCTGACCGCTGGAGGGCGTTGGAAAAAGCTGATGAAGTTTCAGTGAACAGTGTATGAATAGTGTCTAAAAACTTTCAACATCGATTACGCTCAGCTATGTTGGTGTTCTGCCGTCGTGCCAACACCCCCAGACGCTTCGGAGGAAGATCTTCATGATGGCGGGTGCGTCGTGATGGTCTGATCAGCGGTAGAGGCTCGGTGGCTGACCATGCCACTACCCTTCCTTTTTCTCTCTTTTTTCTTTTCTTTCTTTCTTTTCTGGTTCTAGTTTCTTTCTTTCTTTTTCTGAGTCTGTGTAGCTTAATTCCATTTACTCCCTCTTTCAATTACTTCTACACTCTTCTCCTACTATTACACCTCAAATAAAATAGCTACGTCCCGATCGATCTTGAACTAAACCTCCACTGAACAGAAAAAGGTCTGCGGCTAAGGCTAGAGTAGAATTCCTTCAACGGATTTTTCTGTTTTACCATAGATTCCACTCATTGACTTCAAGTGGCCGGGTATCGGGGATCTGACCCCATAGAAGGCACCCGTCTAGATCAAGTGAGTTTTCCCTGACAGTAAGGTCTTTCCTCTCAGTTTCATTTCCTTGTTTTATTTTACAGGTCTCTTTCCCCGCTCCCAACCAACCTTTTCCTTTCACTAGTGGCTGAGTTATATGAATCTGGATCCCGATCTTGTCTCACAGACCACCCGCGTAGGAAATAGCATTCCTTCCTCTTCCTTATGGTATGAGTTGATTAAGATTAGGTCGAAGGATACCTATACTTCGAACATCAGTTTCTCAAACTAAGAAGAGCATTAGACGGGTAAAGCTATCTATAAGACAGTATCACAATTGAATCACTACATTAATCAGAAATTGAAACAATAAACAAAAAAGAATTTTATGGGGCTTTCTCCTTTTCCCTGTCGAGAATAAAAATGGGTTTGGAAAGCCTCTCTTACTATAAAGTAAGGAATATAGGGACCAAGAGAAGTTGGAAATAGGGCACCTTAGCCAATTGTAAGACCCCTAGCATCTTCCCTTAGTACATGATTCGGGAACAAGCCTCTTTTTTATTTCTTTCAAGGTAAATGAATAATGCTTTTCCTCTCGCCTCTCAAATTCGAGATACACTGAAGCACGTTAACGTATTTTAAAAAACGTTAACGTGTTTCAGTATATCTCGAATTAATTTATTTTATTTTTTTTATCCCTTTCTACACACTTCTAATAAAAATATCACCATTCACTCATTTACCAATATCCTCTTTTATTTAATTAAATTGTACAATTTAATATTCTAATTATTTACCCCCTTTTAATTACACTTTATCATATTTAAATTATTTAAATCCCTAATTTATATTTATGCATTAGTTTTACTTGTGCACTTTCCGTTTCTGAAATTACTAACCCAACTTAAGTATTATCGGACTATCAGATTTGTTGTTGGATTTATGTTTGTACTCTTCCCTTAATTTATTTCCTTTAAATAATTACTTTTATTGATAAAATACTTGGCTTTATATCCATTATTTGAATTTGGTTTTATTGCGAACTATTTTATCTTGTATTTATTCTGACTTCCATTCCAGATAAACTCTATATCTCTCATTGATATTCATAATTATATTCCCCCTATTAATCAAAATTGGTTTAAAATGTATTCCATTATTAACATTAAATTTGGAGACTTCATCGTGTGTGAGATCAGTTGATCGCCAGTGAGACAGACTCTAGTAGAGGCATCGCAAGCGAGACGCTTATTTAGGATATGACAAATAGTGAATGTGCGGAAATTTTTGTGAAAAAAAATAATGATTGCAGTAAAATTAAAAATAAATTTATTTTGTTGACATTGGGGAAAATTAATGATATAGTCGAAACTTTGTCAATGCTCCTAGAAAGCTTAAAATTTGGACAGACTATGTTTAGGAAATCCCATTTAATATTGAGAGATAGGAAGAAAATAGTACATAAAATATACGTATCATATTGAGAGAAGCCCATTATTAATATAAAATGGAAAAAATTTTATAATAGTCAAAAGATGGAAATTTTTAGGTAGTCAAGAAAAAGTCACTTAACCAGAAATAGCAGACGTCAAATAAAAAGAAGTTATGACAAATTGGGTACTGACAAAATTACAAATATAATAAGGAAATACAAGAAAGCATAATCAAGAGGTAAGATTGAAAAAGAAAAATTTAGATTAACATAAGAAATAAAAGTTGAAAATAAAAAGAGAGCAACATAGGGGATATACGTATTATTTTGGGAGTGGCTATTACCAATGTAAAATGAGATATCCCACAGCAGTTAAGAGATGAGAAATAAGTGACAAACCAGAGTAGTTAATCAATACGAAATAGCAGAAGCTAGACAAAATAGTAAATGTAAGCAGATAAATTGCCCAAGAAAAAGAAATTAGACAAAACTCAACATTTAGAAAATCAAAAAGGAATACGCAGTAGGATAAACATAGATGAAATATAAATGCATTAGAAATTGCAATATGCTACAGACATGGAAATAAACACCCAAAGAAGATAAGAGGAAGTTGTTGTAAATTAAATATTGATAGAAGTATAAAACAGAGTTCAGGATACAAAAGACAAAATATAAGAGAACATGAGAGAAATTATTTCATTAGTTATTCTGAAAGAATCAAAATAAATCCGAAAAATATAAGTAAAGTGAACCAAATATTAAAGAGAGAAATTATACATAAAGTAATTTTCAGATAAATAACAAAAGAATATAATTTATTATTCAGAAAGAAGTTTGAAATATACAAAGGAAATTGTGGAATCATAAGTTATGTGTCAATGATTGGACCTACGGGTCAAAAATAATTAATTGATATACAGTACATAATGCAGAAAGTATATTCATAAGAGGCATACTGCATATGTTAAATATAGAAAATATCTTGTATAAAGAAAAAGTAGAGCAAGACAGTGAATGTCAGAAAACATAGAAAAGAAAAAAAATATAGCTCGCCTTGGTAACATAGACAGAATTAAAAATTGAGATGAAGGCAACCAATTATTCAGCAAGTGAATCAATCAGTGATTTGATATGCAACTCCAACTACAGGCTGTTGAGTAATATATGATTTCCGGCTTCAGGCTGATGAGCCTATATAGCCATGGTAATATGGTCTTGCACCTAGCTATTATTAAGCTACTCATGACTGCTATATAGCCATGGTAATCCAGTCTTGCACCTGGCTATCAATCAAAATGAGATATAGCCATGGTAATATGGTCTTGCACCTAACTATTATTAAGCTACTCATGACTGCTATATAGCTATGGTAATCCAGTCTTGCACCTGGCTATCAATCAAAATGAGAATTTATTCAATAGTTCCAGTACAACAGTACTGTGATTATTGAATTTATGACCATCATATAGACAGAGGCTTCGGCCACAGATTATACAAGGCTTGGTCCACAGTTTTACTAGGGCCATAGCCATAGATTATTGCCCTATCCTACTTTAAATCTGCTGGCATTACCTTGACGAGCAATAGAAGGAAAATGAGCCAAAAATATACAGATAAAGATTAGAAGGTATAAAACATGACAAAAAGATTATAGTAAGTATGTAAAGAAAAGCCGAAGTATTCAGAATGAGTCATAAAGTATGTTTCAAGGAAGAAACTATTTTTAAGGAATGGAGAAATGTCACATCTTAAAATTTCACAAGTCAGAAATATAATAGTAAACTGAGTATAGAAGTGCATTATGGAATACTAACGAAGTAAACGTATTATAAAAGAAAAATAAACGAATTATAAACATAGTAGACATATTATAAATAAGAAATAAACAAATTATATATATAGTAAACCTATTATAAATAAAAGGTAAACATGTTTTAAAAGAAGTGAAAGTAAGAAACATTAGTGTAAATAGATTGTAATAGGAAGTAAATAAGTTAATAATGACTAAATAAAAGCAAAGCAATGTGTTTAATTGACATTTCCAATTAAATGGTCAAGTGGTGGAAATCATAATGAACAGATCTTATAGATTGAAAAATAATTCGGGAAATAAATGTATTGTAAATGGATTATAAACACTGAGCAAGCTATAGTAACAAATAATATTTGATAATAAACAGAAATACTAGTTGCAACAGTAAATGAAAAAAGTATTTATTTAAAATGAATAAGAAAATGTATAACAGATAATTAAAAAATGTGAATATGTGAACCGAGATATTAATATGATCATGGTGCACGTAAACTATAAAATTAGTAAAGTAAAGGTTAAAAGAGATAAATTCAAATTAAGAAGTACATAAACAAGTATTGTCATTAACGATGATAAAAGTAATTAACAAAAGGGACAATTTGAGAAAAAGATTACGTTAAACTTATGACTGCGATTCATCAAGAATTAAATCATAAAGTAAAGTCCAATAGATAATTAAAGTATAATAATAAATGTGAAAGTATTCGGAAAATTCATAAGCAAAATCAAGTACGTAAGCACGAAAATTGAAATATTGATTATTAATAAGTTATTCAAGTAGTGAGTTAATAAATAAATAAATAAATAATATAATGTAATACCCCTGAATTCGATTATTTCTAGCAGAACCAAGTTGTGTCACATTACATATTACATGGTATATAGATCATAATCTATATTCATTTCTAAATATTACAAAATTGAGTACAAATTTTTTTCTTTCTTCTACTTTGTCTTGTAGCTATTTCTAGTTCACCGACTTCACTTTCACAGTATATACCAAACTAAGTTATTCTGTGACCTGTTGCTATCTGGTATTTTTAGCCTATTTCAATTCTTTCCATAACCTACGAGTTAGACATATAACTCGCTGAGCAATTACGTCCAATGGATACTTTAACTATTGACAAGCAATAATATTTGAAAATACATGCAATATTCAAAATACAAATATAGTTTAGTAAAGAGTATTACAACTACCAAATAAATAATTCAGTTTTATATAAAATAATAAATATGTCAAATAAATCATCTTTTATAAAACAGTAATTAACCCAATCAATTGCTTTAAATAAAATCTTAAATAAGCCAAATAAAATAATATTATTCTAATTTGCAGTCAGAATAGCTCTACTAGGTAATTAAGTGAACGCAGGGATAAAGCTACTGTATTTGATTCTGTATTTTCAGATAACTCTAGGTCGTAGCTAGAGTATCCTTTATTTGTCTGTAATCTATCACGGCAATAGTCGAAGTAATCAAAATCTGAATTCATTTAAACGGCCGTATTCAAATCATTCAAAGCAAATTACCGAAATCTGACCCATAATGGGCTCCATTTGGTTTTTTTTTTTCCAAAGTCAAATCAAAATTTGACTTAGTTGGTCGTAGTACTACTCAGTATATGATGCAACATACCTTTATCACACTAGTTCAACTATTCCTAAGTAGAACATAAAAAATTCACTGGATATGTGAGGGTTTAATTGGTTATGAAAATTACTGAATATTAAATTTACTGTATTTTTCATATTTACTGAACTCTAAAATATACTGCATTTTTCAAAAATAAACATCATCACAATATCCATTTCAAATCAAGCATCTTTCATCAAAAGTAATTTCATCAAAATATATTTATCTCAAATTTACGGTATTTTCCATCAAGATAATTTCTTTACAAATTTACTTAAAACAAATATTACATTTTTCAAACTATAATATTAAATCATAAAAATTCCATTTCTTTATTTATATCTTATTTTGTAAAACAATTATCTTAGCTATTCTGAGTACTTTAATTTTCCCTCAAATAAGCTTAGTTCTATGTATATATATATGTAACACCCCTTATAGATTTACTGCGGTAAGTCTACAGGAGTACTACAATTGTCTCTTATTCATATGTTATCGGTATTTATTAAATTTATTACTTAAAAGGAGTTCATTTATTTTATACTAAGATTTAAAAATTGTTCGGTTCAATATCCAAATTAAAAATTTTCGCAATGTACAATACACACAATTACAAATCATACTAAAATAGCACACATAGTTTGAAAGTTCTTTATTTAGTACATGTCGATTTCTAATAAGATAAAAGATTTTTACCCCAACGGATAAAAATTATGGTACTGGCTAGCGACTGGCAGGAAAAATATTTTTGTGACCTCGGATCTTCTTCGATACCTACGAGTTACAAATAATAACTCGCTGAGCAATTTCGCTCAGTGGATACTTTAACTATGAAAATAGCAGTAATAATAATATTTACATGCACATAAAAAAATTCAAGAAAAACAAATAATCATTTAAAAATAATAAATATTAAAATGATAGATAAATCATTTAAAATAAATAGATGATAAACAAATCCACATTTAATTTGATTTTATTTTATTTTCCGAATGGCTCTACTAGGAATTAGGTGAACGCCGGGATAAAACTACTGTATTTATTTTATAGGCTCAGATAACTCTAGGCCGTAGCCGGAGCATACTATTTTTAATCGAAACAAAATTTCATTTCTAACGGCTGTATTCAATCATTCAAAGTCTATATTTCTCGCAGTCGTAACTAGAGTGCCCATAATTCTAAATTGATTGTTCGCAGTACTGCTCAGTATATGATGCATCATACCCTTATCTCACTAGTTCAACTAATCTAAGTAGAGCAAAATATTATTTCCAAAGCACATTCTCAATTCATTCCAAATCACAATTTAATTCACAAATAATATTCTTCTCAAAATCACAATTTAAATCAAACGTAATATTTCACTTAAAATTCATAAATCTTATTTTATCACAATAACAATTATTTTAAAGTTTCATAATAAATCAATAGTAATTTTTATAAACATGCAACAAAATAAGTTACCGGTATTTTAATAGTTAAAATATCAAACCTTATTTTAGCGATCTCCTCTATTCCACAATTTTTTTTGTTTCAGGTCTTCCTCCTTCTTTTCGGACGGACCTAATGTCATATTTATATACATTTAGATCTAAATATTTTACTCTAAATATTCCTTTTTAATTTTGCTACTTAAATTAATTTCCTATAGTTATTTTGAATCTTTTTCTATTTTATAATTTAAAATGCCTAACTATTAATTAATTAAGACCTAAGTATAAATGTATATATTGTAAATCTACTGTCCAATTATTTTATACTACATATTTTCCTTTCATTTCTATTTATTTTATTTCCTACAATTATTATTTTAAACCCCATTTTATTTCCTATGTTAAATATACCTAAATATTCACTAATAAATCTCTAAATATATTTATATATATACAATACATTTTCTAAGTATGCTGTCCAGTTACATCTCCTACATATTATTCTGTTATTTTCTATGTAAATTAATTTTTCTATAATTACTACCTTCGTTTTTCTCATATCTTTACATTCACTATTTCACCAATACCAATACAAACCCACTTTTCACCAATACCAATACAAAAATAATAATAAACAATTACTAACCCTTTAAAAACTTACTTTTTCACCAATACCAATAAAATAATAATAATAAACAATTACAAGACTTACTATAAATGAAAATGTAAACAACTAAAAAAAAACACCCAAAAACGGAAATGTAAACATCTCATGAAAACGGAGGTAGTATTAATTTAAGTCTCTATTTATTTTCTATGTTAAAATGTCTAACTATTAGCTAATTAAATCCTAAATATTTTTATAACAAAATTAACTCAACTAAATTAATTTAATATAGTTCTAGAATAAATTTTAGGGTTTAATTAATTTATTTAGGTCCCTAATTAAATTAAAAATCAAAATAACCATAAATAATTTAATTAAATAGGTTTCTGGACTCATATGCAAAGCCAATTAAACTTTTAGGGTCAAAATTGAATTAAATAAAGGC
>CATIWJ010203223.1:0-31442 GCA_949640765.1 Croton laevigatus | reverse complement strand
CTGATTACAATAGCTTAAAGCTGCCCTATTTATAATGACCAAAATCCTATACTAAATAGGAATCGTAATTAAAGAAGGAAACTAATAAACACTCCTAAATAAATAAGAAAAACAGCAAATAATAAAAACTCCCTAAACAACTAAGACTTCCTAAACAATAGAACTTCCTAAACAACTAAGACTTCCTAAACGATAGAACTTCCTAAACAATAGAGTTCCTAAAAAGAATCAGTTCATGCTCCTGCATCACTTTTGCACCTGGGAAACCAGCATAGTACGGCCATTGTAGAATATAGGTGCAGCATACCAGATAAAGGATGATGGGTTTTTTTTTTTTAATTTTGAAAATCGTAGAATGTGTGTAAATAACACAATATCCTTCTGGCTTTCCTGTACAAAATGACAGCAATTGGAGCTTCTAGAAGCATTTCAATGACATATCAAGAAGTTATAAAGATATATATATATATGCTTCATATGATCAGGGAGAAAATCTGAGGTTCTTCCATCCCTTGTATGATTAGATATGTATGATTTACTCTTGAAAAGCACAATACACAATCGAATGATGTTTCCACTAATTCTAATGTGGGTCTATCAACTGGCATCATGAGAAGAATCCTTTGTTGATTAGTCGCAGTTTCATAAAATCTTCATGAACTAGGGTATAGGAATTCAATTCCTTATTTGATAAAACTTATTCTTGATATGCACTGAGGGATATTTGAGTATCAAATTGGTCTCATTAACTTATTTTTTTTCCCCATTTCCTGAATTCCCTCCCTTCCCCCAAATAACTGATGAACAATCATGAATGAAGTTACAAATTATGAGCTTCAAGTTCATTAATAATTGTTACACTAGCAGTTTCGTTCAGTTCTGTGGCATTATTTGATGGGCAGCTGGCAAGTGCTTACTGATTAATGGTGCAGCCTTCATCTGATTAAGTGGTAGTTTGGCCATTTTGCTTGCTAGAGTTACAATTATCATTGTTCTCTATTAAGATCTTCTTTGCGAAAGTTCGAATTTGCTTCTGTCTAGGCCATTAGTGTTCCTTTTTCCTTTTTTCAGCTTTGCCCGTTTCTGATAATCTGCCATTTGAACTTGTTGAATGGTCTATTTTTTATGCTTTATGAGTTGTGGCTAACTGTTATTTTTCCTCCCTATAGCTTACTTGTTCATAAGAACAACAAACAAAAAGGATACAGGCCTAGAGGAAGAAGCAGCAGCAAGCACGAGCAGCGTCCCTTCTTCTACAGCAATTTCATCCACACCTACCAATACTACTACAGTTTCTGAGAAGCCTGTTTCAGAACCTGTGAAGCCACGTGAACCTATTCCAGAGCAACAACAACGCGAACTATACAAATGGATGCTAGAAGAGAAAAGGAAGGTCAAACCAAAAGATCCAGAAGAGAAGAAGCATCTAGATGAAGAGAAGGCTATTCTTAAACAGTTCATTCGGGCGAAATCCCTTCCAAGTATTTAATCAATTAAGCTCTCTTACTCCCTGGGACTTTTCTTTTATCCCTTGTAAAGTTTGCATTCTACTTTACTGAACTTTTCCTGTTTTATCCAAATCAGATTTTAGAAGTCTCAAACTTTTGAGTTTACTGAACATAACCTTACTGATAGCCCTTCTTAGTTCTGTGCATATAAGTCAATTTAACAGCTTTTTTGTTGTCAGATATAATACCTGCACGTGAATCATTATTTTATACTCCTAATTACAAGGGTATACCTAAAGTTAAAGGGTACCCTGTACTGGTGGTATCTAGGAAAAATTTACAATTTTTTTTTCTCTCTCTCCCTACATTTGATTAATCTTTTCCAACTATGATTTGGACTTATTTCTTGTTGTTCTTGCTGTTGTTCCTAATATATTACAATTTGAATGGAGTGATGGGTATATTAGAAAATAAAAAAGAAATGGGGAAACTCAATCTTTGCTGTCATTTTTGTCATATTAGGATCAGTTGGCTAACATCATTTTCAGGTAAAGATAGATTCAATCTCATTTAGTCCTCCAATAAGAGGAATTCGAAATGAAGTAAGTGTGTGTGTGTATATATATATATATATGTTTTTGAGTTGAATAGAAATTTTCACATGGTGACATGGGCCTGATGAAAGGCATAATAAGCACAATTTCCAAAGAGGATGTGGACATACCCAATGTGCATGCTGAGAGTAACTTCAACATGCAACCTTCCAACATCAAAACCAAAAATTTTAAAAATATTATTATTATTATTTACAAGTTGATGTATTTTTTCTTGATAGATTAGAAATTCATGAATAAAGAAAGACCAAAAATAATTTAAATTTCATGTCTCGCTATGTTTTTTTAATTTGATTACTAATCACATAAAAAGGATAGTTCTTCTCTGTTCAGCAATCATGGTACAAGTGACAAAATGATGGTTCTTGGCATATAAAAGAGGGAATGAGGATAATAGTTAAGAACAACATACTAACTATTGGATTAGGCGATCAATCTGCTCAATCACTATTATTTCAATGGTTTAATATGATCTAATGAGATATCTCTAAGTATGGAATATACCCAAAAGTACTAAAGTTCTAAACTCCAAACTTTTGAAAAGAATTTACAAAGATATTCAATATATTCTCTAAGATTCTTGGAGATATAATTAAAGAGTTAACAAATGATTTCAATCAAATGAATACAAGAGAGAGAAAGAGATGGCCGAACGATTCTAATGTCATTATAACTAATTGATTAAAGAATTGATTTTTAAAAAGATACTTAATCATAAGTTGGGTAGTTTTTAACAAAGAGCTACAAAGAAAGTTAAGAATGGAGATTAACAATTAATTAATATAATCAAATTTAATTAAAAATTCAAATTGCATTCAAGAAAATGGGCCACATAGAATGCCAACATTATTTCGATAACAGTCAAAGAGAGTGATTTGAATGTTAATAAATTAATAAATCTTTTTCCCAAAAGAATTGGCTTTTATTATTTCACATTATATTCTTTTCTTTTTTTAATACTAATGGACATTATTAGCCTGGTATAATCTGGACAAAAACTTACCTACATTGGACCGACTATCAACTATGGATGGAAAACAAAGGTAATATTATCCTTTCACCCCCAACAAAATAGTAAATAAATAGTATCCATAAAAATGGTTAATTCGGTAAAATACGCTCCAGTTTTACGATGATATAATTATTAAAAAGCAAAAAGTTTGTGTCAAGTAAGCGCGTAGTAATCTCTTTATCTTTATAAAGAGTGAAAGGTCTTATATTCAATTTTTTTTCAACTATTCTATATTGTATAGTCTACAGTTTTCTTTCGATTATGAAAACAAATATAAACGGAGTAAATTTTATCCATAACCAAAATATTAATTAATAGCAATAATGAATGTCCATTAGCACATTGATGACACTAATTAACTAGGGTTAAGTAAAAAAGAAGAGAATAAGTTACCCACATCTACATGTGGTCTCTCCCATATACAATTATAAAAATGAAAATGAGAAAATTTAGGGATTATTATGGAATGAAAGTAACATGAGAGAGAAATGTGTGGATTGGATTGGGTTATAATTTCAGTGTAGAGAGAGAAAGAATGTGATGTGGTTGGACTTATTGACACTCACATGAACGCACGAGGCCACCAGCTGCGCAGCGCCTGCTCTCCCCCCGCCCACCGACTGTGCTGTGCTTCTATAGACAATCATGGATTAATTGGATACCTTTTCTTTTTTCGGAAAAAAAAAATTATTTTTGTTTTTCATTAAATATAGTTGTAATTAAGTGTGTGTACATATATATATATATATATATATACACACACACTAATCACTAATAATCATGATTTTGATCCATGCTTGCCACCCTAATTGTGACTTGTGAACAAATTAACAATTGCAATTAGCTTCCAACTACTAATTTTTTTGGATAGAACTTCCAACTACTAATTAATTACATGCAATGTTTTTATTATGGGTTTTCATGGAAAAAGAAAATTTTGAAAGGGCTCTTCTTTTCCATGAAAAGTAATCAAGGGAAACTAAAAATTTTATTTTTTGGTAATGCTATAACTTCTCTCCGTTTAAGAGTAAGTATCTTATCTGCGCATTCTTTAGTAATAAACATTCTCTATTATTAAGAAGAAGAAAAAAATTTAATATCGTAACTATAAAATTTAGTAAAAATAACCAATATATCCTATTATTTATTATTCACATGAAATACTTTTTACTATATGAAGGGTAGAAAAAGAAAACACTAAATCGGGAAAAAAAATTATAAGTGATATATTTATTTTGAGACAAATGGAGTAATAAACTCAAATAATTTATAAATTAAACGAGATTTAATAAAAAAGTTATAAAATTAAAAATTAAATTATTTATTCATGTATAAAATAAAATTTATGCATGCTATTATATACAGATGCATATAAAAATTAACTGAAAAAAAAAAGACTTATGCATCTCCCAGTACAAATATTCTTATGTTATAATATACAGTTATTATTATTTATTTATTTCTTAAAATATTTCTTTTTGTATCTGCCACGCGCGTGCACGTACACATGCATACAGAAATTCATATTTTTGCAACCCAAATAATGTCATAATCGACTTACATTACATACATACCAACCCACCATGATTAATTAAAAGTTATTTATATAATTAACCATCGTTATATATTATTATTATTCTAATTATATACCAAATATATATATAATAGTATAAATAAAGAGAACGAAAGAAAGCAAAGCAAAGCTAGAGTGCGTATTGTAGGGTGAACCAAAAGAGAAAAAAAGACAAAAACCCATAAAAATGGACAATTTATTGTTGATAATATTATCAATCTTCTTATCTTCCATTATAATCTTATACAGAAACTACATCAGACGATCATCATTATCTCCATCATCTTCATCATCATCACCACCACCACCATCTCCACCATTAAAGTACAAAACCCCACTTCCTTTAGGCAATCTTGGGTGGCCTTTTATCGGAGAAACTCTCGAGTTCATCTCTTCTGCTTACTCAGACCGCCCTGAAAGCTTCATGGACAAACGACGTCGCATGTAAGTTTATACACATATATACATATATATGTATATAGAACCATACAAAAACATATTTATTCATAATCCTTTTTTTTTTTTAATTTTTTCGATTAATACATTAATCGTAGATAATACATCTTAACAACTTAATTATGTTGAAATTATTATTTTTTATTTTTTTATTTTGTGTAGGTATGGGAAGGTTTTTAAATCACATATATTTGGAAGCCCAACAATAGTATCTACAGATGCAGAAGTTAGTAAATTTATATTACAAAGTGATGCAAAAAATTTTGTTCCTTCTTACCCAAAATCATTGACAGAGTTGATGGGGAAATCTTCCATTTTACTTATTAATGGAAGCTTACAAAAAAGAATTCATGGGCTTATTGGAGCTTTTTTCAAGTCTGCAACTCTTAAAGCTCAGATTACAAGAGACATGCAAGTTTATGTTCAAGATTCTATGAAAAATTGGAATTTTGACCAACCCATTTACTTACAAGATGAAACCAAAAATGTCAGTATACCCTTTTTCTTTTTGTCTATCTTTTCTTGTTTTTTTCTTTTTGTTTGGTTTCAATGAAGCTAAATTCTATCTTTGGAGTTTGAAAACTCATCTTTTATATAATTTTAGATAGTTAATTTCCTTTATTCTTATATAAATTTTTGCTTTTTAAAAAAAAATCAGAACACGAGTAAAAAAATGAGATCGAACACGAGTTAATATGTTATAACAACAGAGCTTATGTGTCTATGTTTTCGAAGAGTTAAACCTATTTTTTTCTTCTTCTCCTTCGGTTTTTTTTAATGGTTATTTTCGTTTTGTTTAGAAAAAAAAAAAAAGATGATTATTTGATGTTAGAATTTGATCTCTGGTTTGTACATAATTTAGTTAAAAAGTGATGATTTTGTTGGAAGTAATAGAAGTGGGAAAATGGGGTTTACAATAATTTTGCATGGAATCATTTTGTCTAGTAAATAACAATCATAATAATTATCTTTACAGTACTTTGTTAAAAAAAAAAGCTAATTATATAGTAATTAGATTAGATTAAATACAGTTAATTATTATTTTTTCTTCTAATTAATCTTGTCTTCCAGATTGCCTTTCAAGTACTAGTCAAGGCATTGATTAGTTTGGATCCAGGTCGAGAAATGGAATCACTAAAACTACAATTTCAAGAATTTATCTCTGGTCTTATGTCTTTACCTATTAAATTTCCTGGAAGTCAACTTTATCGTTCGTTACAGGTACCTAGTTACTCTACTAATTAATTAAGTTTTATTATTGTAAAGCCAAGTGTAGATTTTAATCTTTTTTTTCTATAAACTTAATTAATTAATTCTGGTTTCAGGCCAAGAAGAAAATGGTGAAATTAGTGAAAAGAATTATAAAATCCAAAAGAGCGGAACATAATAATAATGGTACAAATGGAATGCCATTAATACCTAAAGATGTTGTTGATGTTTTGCTTAATGATACTAATGATCAATTAACCGATGATTTAATCGCGGATAATATGATCGACATGATGATTCCGGGGGAGGATTCTGTGCCGGTTCTTATGACTCTTGCTATAAAATTCCTTTCCGACTGCCCCGCCGCCTTGCAACAATTAACGGTATGCTAATCTCCTCTTCTTCTTTTCTTCTTTGAAATTACAATAATATTAGAATACATAAATCCAATATAATAAATTACACAATGTGGATCGTCGGCTGCATTTTTTTAAAATGTGGAAGAAGATAATATTATATTAATTAATAATTTTCAAAAAAGAAACTAGATGAGCATAGCCATGTCATTTTCAATCTTCTTATCTTGAAAATTTTCCTTTGAATTGAATGGTTGCATTCTTTAGGTATTATAGGCACATGTGGAGTAATGAAATTAGAAATTTCTAGGGTTCGCCCACACTGCTCACTGCACTTTGTAGTAATGATACATGCTATAATTTATTTTGTACAAATTTTTCTTTTTTCATAAATTTAAAATCTACAGAAACGTGTAAAAAAAAAAAAAGAAAGATTCTTCATAATTGGAATTTTAGTATAGGATTTTTGGGGTCAATTTAATTATTGTTAGGTGACATATCAATGTCTTTTCTTCTTCGATCCACGTGTGAGTTGTAATTTTCATTAAGGGACCCTTTTCTTTTAACTTTTTCATTTTACTTGATTTAATTTAATTTAATTTCTTCTAATAATTGGATTAATTAATTAATCAATAATTTCAGGATGAGAACATGAAATTGAAAAGTCTCAAAACTCAGCTTGGGGAGCCATTAAATTGGACTGATTACTTGTCATTACCATTTACACAGAAGGTAATTAATTGATTGATTAAGAAGTTAATTATGTAATTAGCACAATGCTTTATCTTGATTAAGTTTTGTTTAAACAGGTTATTACAGAAACTTTAAGAATGGGAAATATTATAACTGGTGTAATGAGAAAGGCTATGAAGGATATAGAGATTAAAGGGTATTTAATACCAAAAGGATGGTGTGCTTTTGCATATTTTAGATCAGTCCATCTTGATGAAAATAATTATGATTGGCCTTACCAGTTCAATCCATGGAGGTGGCAAGTAAGAAATCAATTTTCTTATTATTTAATTTATAAATATTTTCTTTTGTTTTTTTTTTCTAGCATGCCTTTAGTAAAATAAATTAACTAATTGTTAGGGTTAAATCAAGTGGTTGGATCAGTTGACATGTTTGTTCTAAATTACCCATGAGATCACAGGTTTGATCCGTGGGAATATAGCGTCCTAAGAGTAGGTGCTGACCTTAGTGGTTTATGTTATGGCATTAAACGACTTTAAATGAAGTCACATGCCATGTGACACATGGTTGAATATCAAAAAAAAAATTAAAACTATGGTTGGTCTTTTATAAAATACATAAAAACTATTTTAATGAACGTAAAAAATTAATTTTAAATGTTTTGACCTATTAAAATATTAAAAATGAAGTGAAACGTAGGTGTGCAATACATCTCATGTGGGGAATTTTACAGGAAAGGGATACAAGCAATAGTAATTTCACTCCATTTGGAGGTGGACAAAGATTATGCCCAGGACTTGATTTGGCAAGGCTTGAAGCTTCAATTTTCTTGCACCACTTTGTTACTCAATTTAGGTAATTTTTTTGAAATTTTGGAGTTTTGATGAAATTTGATTTGGAATTATTATTATTAGAAGTTGTCATGCACTAGCTAGCATTTGTTTTTCAATCACCTTTTGGAAATAAGGAAAGACAAAATCATGAAAATCCCACAACTTTCTGCCATTTTTGAGCAAATAAATTCCCTTTTACGAGTTACAACACATCATTTTTTTTTTCCCTTTCCCTTCCTTAGTTGCTTCCAACAATACCAATTTTGCAATTAACCATATGCAGCCATGTCTAAGGGGTTCCACACCACACCACACCACACCACACCACCACCACTTGAGTAATTGTACTTTTCCCTTTTACATTTTTTTTTTAACTTCATGAAAATCAGAATAATATTATGTGTTACTAAATAAAAGATGGTCATTTCCTTAATAATATTCATTTAGTAACTGCTTACTTTTATGATTAAAAAGAATCAAACATGAAATCTTCTAATTTTTTTTACAATTGTTGTAGAATATTACCAAATCACACTCTTAATTGACATACTTTTACTATTGATGATCATTAGAAGGAGCCTGCAATCTTATTAAACCGTCATTATTTATTATTGGCTCAAATCTTTAAATACAAGAATTCAGTATAAGATATCTTATGTCAGATATTTAAAATTAAAGATTTTAAAATCTTAAAAAGCAATGACTTAGGTTAGTTTCATATATCTAGGTATCATATATACATTATCTTTTTATATCTAAAACAGTAAAAGTAAACTTTGAAATATAAATAAGACAAGAACATATGACTCATATCAGTTTATTGTGTCGTGAATTCAAATCAACCACTTCCTATCTAACAATTGAACATAGAATTCTCATATTTCAAAATAGATCATATATATAGGTGAATTGTGATGACCTTTCTAATATGAATCTTGAATAGATTTTGATGCTCCCTACTTGACCTAGCTAGCTAAGAAAAGACTACATGACTTGTGACTTACATTTCACCACTAAACTTTTGTTCCTATGCAATGCATCCATTCAATTCAAACTATGTGTCAAATTTGCCCTCTCTTAATTTGGACCTAATATTGTCTCCATAGCCTATAACTGCAATTTAATTAGTGGAAAATAATACTAATATACAATTTAATGGTCAAAATTAGGAATAGGTACTTACTTTCATATAGCTAGGCAAACAATGCATATTTATAAATATTTCCTACCAACATATATATTTTTCATAACCCTAGGTATATATGTGGACTAACCCAATTTTTTTTTATATTTTATTTTTATTGAATTAAAAATAAATACTGATTATTTTAATATTTGTTGGTAAAATTTGCAGTTGGATGGCAGAAGAGGATACAATTGTAAATTTCCCAACAGTTAGAATGAAGAGAAGAATGCCAATTTGGGTCAAAAGGAGAGAGTAAAAAATAAATAAAAGATGGATCTTCTTGAGCATATAAAAATAAAATTAAAATATATATTTATTTACAATGATAGAAAAAAGAAGAAGAAGAAAAAGACTAAAAAAGGCATCAAAATTTAGTACTTAAGGAATATATTGGAAGAGTGCACACGTGTGGAGAGCATCAATTTGACTGGCACAGTTGTCCTCTTCCATTTATAGTTATTGCAAATTTAGACTATATAATATGATATAGATATTTATGAATAATAGTATATATATAATTTTTTTTGAGGACCCATTAGTTATTTTCATAATTGTAAAAGAAGGTTATGGTGGGATAATAGTCAATTATTTGTTGTCATGAGTCCTAATGGAAAATTAATAGTATCATTTCTCAAACTTGCTTGTGGAAATTTGAGCTCTAATTGAGTATAAACCAATAATTCAAATTTTATCTTTAGAAAAAATTAAAAAATTTCACTTTTTAATTGAATTGGTCCATAAGTATAAGTAGTTTTTAACAATTCTCCAATTGGATTGCAAAATTTTTTTACCAATAACATGGATTGCAATTAATATGTTGATTAAATTGAAAATTATAAACGGTTATATAGCTAAACATTTATTTATATAGATTCTGTATGCTCTCAAATATGATATGTCAGTTTGACAAGTAAATATATATTAATACATAAAACTCTATCTTTTTTTTATATTTTTTGATGTGGTAATAAAAGTAAAGCAATTCATTTTCACATTGGAAACACTCTAACCATAATTCATAACTTACACTCAATTTTTTAAATCATAAATGATTATTTTTTACAAATTTTTGGAATTAAAATTTTTTTATATTAAAAATTAGACATTATTAATGCTTAATGTTCAATGTTTTAATTTATTTAAAATTTAATTCCATCTATATTTTTCCCACTATTGGCCTCTTTATGAATAAAAAAGTTTAAAGATGACAAAAAAAAAAAACTTAAACTCTTTATTTTTTTTTCCCATGTAACTTATTATTATTATTATTATTATTATTATTAACAACAAAAGACCTAACATGTGTTGCAAGTGTATGTTTTGTACAAGGAAAAGTAACATTTGAAGACAGAAAAGTGTCGATTTCAACTAAGAGGGAATGCTAAAAAGAAGACATAATCATAATCATAGTCACATAATATAATATATAATTAATTTTTGTTCCCATTTTGCAATGAGGTATCACTTTAATATGTTGATGTTGATGACAAGCATAGCATATATAATAAGATATTAGCTAAATTAAGATGAAAACGATGTCATTTTCATATAACCATCGTATTATAAATATGTTTATTTTTGTTTTCTTCATAGTGTGAAGCTTCCTTCATCAATATGGATTATAATATATTTTTTAAGTAAAAACATAAAATTTTCAATCAAAAAGCAATTTGGATAAAACATTAAAATCGTGTCAAGTTAATGTTGTGATCATTGTGCTTCTAGAAAAATTATTATCATATTTGAAATTTTTTCATTTAAGTGAAAAAATTGAATAATTAATAATTTTTCCTTTTTTTTTTTTAAAGCAGTAAACCTAAATTAGTACCAAGGAAGTAAATGGTTTCTTGCTCGAGCATCTGCACGATTGCGAATATGTGTATCAAGGGATGAATCAACTCCATTCTGCAAATTACTATGAAATTGTTTTGCAAGCAACGGGACACCATAATCAAATATTATTAGTTCTTCTTCTACAACACTCGCAATAACTTAGCAAAAGATGGATGGAGATGGTGATTATGGTTAACAGAGATAACAAACAAGATGGCGACGGTGCAGAATTGATAGCTAGCAAAGAAGATGAAGGCGGCTACGGTATCTTCTCAAGGAAGAAGATGAAGCCCTGGCCAAACAGTCCTTACTTAGATATATATCTTTATATACTTATATACATGCATCCACTTTGTATATATGATGTGTGTATAAGAAATGTATATAAGAACGTGTATATATGTATATAAGCGCATAGTAAGATTTTTTTTAAAAAAATATTTATGCTATTTACCTATTTTTTGAAAAAAAATTACTATTTACTTATTTTCCTTTGAAAGATACATCAAAAATTGGCAATAAAATGTGATTTTTAGAATTTAAATTTAGAACTTCTCTTCTCTTGTTGGTGAGAAAATCAGTAGAATCATATCTATTTGGCTCCAAGGATTACCATAATAAGAGGGGAGGCAAATATCTCTGTTCATAAAACAAATTTATTATATTATAATGCTTTGTCCTAGTATGATATTATTCGCTTTGAGTCTAAGAAGTCCTCACAATTTCTTTTACAAATGAAACTAATAACCTATCCGCTTAATTTCTGAGCACAAGACATATCCACTTAATTAACGTATTGGTGTGCTATTTACCTAGGCCTTTTGAAAAAAAAATATACATAAAATATTTTAAAGTACATAATATGTTAATTTGGAAAAAAAAATTTGTGAAAACTTATCATTTTAAGGTAGGTTTTAAAAAGTAATTACAAATAAGTCATTTTAAAATTTTATTTATAATAATTGTTTACTATTTGTTTATCATTTGTCTGCAAATTGTTTATCTAATCTAAAAGTTTTTACCCACAATTTACAAATGGTATAAATTTGATTTACTGTGTTTGAGATATGTTTCTAACCTCTATACGCTTTAACATTTATGCAATGTAGTGATGTTTTAGTCAACACTTTCATTAAAAAATTGTAGGTTAAACCACTTCGCAGCATATGCAATCATTCTCATCCCCATCCTTTTCCAATTGCTAAAAATAAAATAAAATGTGAATCACAAGTCACCATGGAACATAAAGTTGCTTTAGATCATAAGTCGTTAATAAATTGTTGTTGACAAATGGAAGATGAACAAATTGATGGCGACGTCCTCCACGAAGCCAAGCTTGTGAATTACCATTCCTTGGCAATATTAAGACATTTTTTGAGATTTGGAGTTGAGATTTATAAAGTTGAAACCATCCATTAACAATGTAAAGAAAGTTTCATCTCCACTTTTAGTCCACAGCTATAATTTGAATGTTCAAAGATTTGCGAACGAGCATTTTTATATCACGAACATTTCTAAAGAGGACGAACAGCATAGAAACCACAAATGTCAAAAAGTGACAATTTTTATAATTTACAAAGTTTATTGACCTAGTTTAAAAAAATTGTAATGCCTATGTTATTTTCATAACTTACTTTTTTAAATATTGTCCAATTTTGTATGTTTTCTGTTTGGGTCTTTCACAAGACCATATGAAAAATGATTTTTTTTTTTTGGGATAGAAACAGAATAATTAGAGCCAACCATCTAACATATTCGAATCCCAAAGAAATCATGCCCAAGCCAAAGCCCAGTTACTTATTACTACTATTAATTTTCTGTTTATTAATCATTCTTTAATTTTTTTTTATTTGTTTACTTTTTGTTTATACCGTGTTTATCTTATTTGCAGTTACTGAAAAATGAAATATAGTTGTCGGTTATTTATTGTTTATTTGTATTTACAATTTATTTATTATTGCATTTTTTTGTCTATCTGTTTATTTTTGTTTATAGTATGTTTATTTTCTATTTTTAATTGTATGTATATTTTTTAGTCATAAAAAAAAAAAAAAAAATCAATCCTTGGAAAATCATAACTTCACCATACATTAAAGAATTTTGCATCATTAGAATCAAAGTTGAATGTTAATGTTCAACTATGAGTTTCACTTGATTTAACCCTTGGAAAAATCATAACTCAAAAAACTGTACGGTTCTCAAGTTTTCCTATAATAAGAAAAGGTACCGATTAGAATGAGTGATTGTAACAAGATATAGTGCTTGAGAAGAGAAATCTAATTGTACCATTAGCTATGAGTTAAGTGCTCTATGGTGGCTGAAATTAACATTGGAAGATTTTAACAGGTTTGGGAATAAATTTTCAGGCAGCAGCGATTCTCGCTGCTTTCAGCCACTAATGGCAATGACTTTTCTACCATTAAAATATCGGACAAAGAGCTTTCATTTGGTTGGCAAGTTTTAAGCATCTTATAGACAGTGATGATAATGGAAAGAAGTAGTACTGTACAAAATAAATGGAGTATAATATGTTTTAGGTTTAATGTGTAAAATTACTATTTTTATAATTTTTTGGACATTGAATTTTTTTACAAGTAGAATTTATTTTATTATATAGGACAGTTTTACACAAAAAAAAAAAATTCTGTATATTTTCCTTTCTGTGAATGGTTGGGCTTCTGAATGAGCTTATCTTCAACAAAAGTGGCAATCGAACTCTATGAAACCACAGAACAAGGCCCAAAGGAAGACGAAAATAAATAAGTCCTGCAAACGACATCGTTTTACTTCACGCATAATTTTACTTTCTTTGTATACAAAGGCAGGAAGCCCTTGTTTTGCAACAGTCAATAGGTCTGTTTCTCTCTGTACTTTGTTCGATTTTTCCAAGAAATATCAATCGAAGGAAGGAAACTTCGTAAATTTAGTATCTTTTAGAGGTTTTGATTCTTTTTCTTTTCTCCTTTCTTTACAATTCAGTTTAACATGTATAAAACATCTTAGAATTATTAGATAATTACTTCATGTGTTGGAATTTTAGCTTATATTTGTTGTTCTTGATGTTATTTTATTTGGAAATCGGACATTTTAGATACCCTTTATTCTATTTATTTTCTTTGTTCCTTAGAAATTTATTGCTCCAGATTTTTATTGTTTTTCCTTTCCTGAGGAGGAAACTCTAGATATGGATAGAAGATTTATTGGTGTAAGTTTATTAGGGTTTTAGGTTTTTCTTAGATGCAAAAAATGTGATACTAGTTAGGGTACTATTCAAGCTGTTGCTATTGTTTGGGGTCGAGATCCGACTATCAATTCAGTACTTTTGGAATGAGACTGTTGCATAATGTTTGTGAGTTGGATAATGATTCCTTGCAATCCCTTGGCGATTGATGCTTTTACAGATTCATTTTCTCTTTTTGGGATTTTTCCTTTTTAATATTAATTTCAATTTTACGTTACCTTGAGGTATATATATCTTCCCTATGAAGATATGGGTCTGAGTGGTATTTTCATAATCATTTGGATGGCATTTTGATTTGTTGCAAAAAAGAACTGGATAATTTGATCGCTCTCATTAATATGGGAGCATTCTGTTGTCCTTGTGTAATTTAGCTTCAAGTTATGAGAATTCATTTTTATTCTAATTCTGGATGAAGCTTTGGGGAAATGTTGGGTCTAGCATCAACAAGGTTAAAGAAAAGGGAACTATTATGTAGTTTCTTTTTTCAAGGTTTAAGAAAACGTGACATTTAGCGCCACGTGTTTTTTGTCCTTCTAGGTTGTTGACAAAAAGTTTGACTGATGTTCTATTTAAGGTATGGTAGTTAAAAGCACTAGGTGTAGCTGACGTGATACGTTGTGCAAGGAGTGAAAAAGGCACTAGCGACAAATTTATTGTAGGAGAATACTAGTTATTTGCAATAGCTAATAGTCTTAAGTTCTAATGCATAACACCTTTTTTTTTTTTTTCCTCGAAAGAAAAACACATGTATAAGCTAATGGTAAACTTTTAATGGAAAAAGATTCATATAATTCCCTGAAGACACTTTGAGATTTCCTAACATAACTATTTACTACAATATAGTCAATGTCAATGAAATAGGAAAATAACTTCTGAAATTCATATAATAAATCAAATTACTAAATATACTCTATTACATCGCTTTCGTTCCTTTCACCTTCTCTAAAAGGCATCTCATAACCGCAAAAGGCCATCACAATGCACAAGGCACCTCACCTTCGAAGTTTATTTGTGCCAAGGCGAGTGCCTTGTGCATGACAACACTGATTTAAGAGGTTTGGTACTGCAGCTTACCAGCTTGTATGTTCTGTAAGAGGCTTGGTCACTATGACAACTCTTAGTTACTAAATTTAGCATGGACTATCCTGGTATTCTACCACACCATTTTATTGTTTTGTTTATCTTTGCAGAACGTCTTAAAATGGCTGGTAGAAATCGTATTCCTCGTGAGGTCTATAAGGACAGGCACAGTTTCCCGCATGAGAGACCTTTTATTCGTGGCCCTCCTTTGCCACATCCACCTCCACCTCCTCATGCTGCTATGTTGGAGGATGAACTTGAAATGCAGCACGCTGAAATCCGTGGACTCCTGGTTGATAATCGTCGCCTGTTAGAAGATCGAATGGCTCTCGAGCAAGAGCTTGGTGCTGCCAAGGAAGAACTTCATCGTATGAATCTCATCATTGCTGATATTCGTGCTGAACAAGAAGTGCACTCAAGGGAGCTTATTGAGAAAGGCTTGAGGCTGGAAGCTGATCTCCGTGCAACTGAGCCTTTGAAGAATGAGGCTGCACAACTTCGTGCAGAAGTCCAGAAACTGAATAATGTGAAGCAAGACCTTTTGGGACAAATTCAGACTTTCAAACAAGACGTTGCAAGATTGCAAGCTGATAATCAACAGATTCCTCATTTGCGGGGTGAGGTTGAGGGCCTCCATCAGGAGCTTATGCATGCTAGGTCTGTAATCAGTTCCATTTTTGTCAATTGTTCTCTTTATCTGTTCTAATTTTCTTACCCAAAGGCTTCTTGTGTTACAAAACTTTTGGGTTGAAATTCAGCATCAAATTTGTAATGAAGCATCCAAATAAATGCTAAAACCTAAATCTCATTTCAGAACTGCTATTGACTATGAAAAGAAGGCGAACATGGAGTTGGTGGAGCAGAGACAGGCAATGGAGAAGAACATGGTTTCCATGGCACGTGAAGTTGAAAAGCTACGGGCTGAACTTGCTAGTGCTGATGCTCGGCCCTGGGCTTCTGGTACACGTGTGCCTTCAGATGTTTCATTTTAATGAGTTATATGATTTTTTTTTTTTTATTTGTTCTTCTACTTCATCATATCGTTTTGGACTTTCCTGCTCCTTTTTAATCATTGTCAACATTTAGTTGTATTCGAAGTTCTGTTTAGCTCATGAAATTTTAGTTCAACCCCCCTTTTTTTAATTGGCAATTTCTTCCCTGCTAGTATGGGTTCATCATAAGTTTAAAACTGACATATTCTTTTTAATAGCTATAGCATGCTGTAATAATGATCTCAAAAAATCTCTTCTCCTTTGAAAAACTTTGCCTTTTCCTTGCTGATGTGCCTATTTTCATTTACATGGAACTTATTTCTTCATCATAACCTTTGATGATTCAAGGTGGACCGTATGGGATGAAGTTTGGTAACCCGGAGGCAGGTTTCCCTGCTCCATATGGGGATAGATATGGGGTTCATATGGTATGTAGCTTGTAATTATGAATTTGGCGTCTCTTTTATTTTCTTTATTTGGATATTAATCCACCACCAGCTTATCTTTTTCTTCTCTTTTCACAGTGATGGATTTGGGTTCATATATTTTTACTTTTCTTTTCTTTTCCCCCTTTTGTTGCTCAGGTTGGTGCTGATAAGGGTCCTTTGCATGGTCCTGGTCCTGCTTCATGGGACAAGCGTCACATGCCACGTCATTGAAATGGTGGTTATTTGATTCAAGAAGGGCAAAGCTGTTTGTGTTGCTGCCTCTCATCCTCTGTCGATATCACAGCAAGAAGTGTCTAACTCTTTGAATCTTTGTGTGGACTCTTTTATCTGAATGCATTGTTAGTTATTCTATACTGAGTTGAGTAGAATTATACTGTTCTTTGCTTTAATTTACCATCATTTCAATTTCAAGTCCAATATAAAGTTATAGTAATCTGGAATGTTTCAACTTTGTCATTGTGTGCCTACTTGCTGAGTTATATGACATTCTACTTTCATTGAAGCCAATTGCTCCTTGAATATTTTCTTCTCCTTTTAGTGGCTTGGATCCAGAATAAGCTTTCTACTTATAAATGCTGATGTTAATTTCCTGTATCTTTTGGCTGAGTTGACAATCCCTGATATTCTTTGGTTTAATATTAACATTGAGGGATCAGGAATGCAAGGTAAAACAGCCTGCTGGCTTGCAACTGATGGAATTTGTATTATACAGCCTGTTCCTTTTGTTGAAGAAACATGTACAGTACACAACCTTGTTGATGGGTGTCCTGGCCTGTATTATGGCTGGAATTTGTGGTCAGTCTTTAGGCTAGCGGATTTGATGATTGCTGTTTATGTTGTGAGGATTGATCTCGCTAATTGGTGATGTGAGTAGGATGCTAGAGATATTATTTCAGGAATCACAATGATCAAACTTCGTTTCTGTTGGGAGTTACCTTTGCTGAAAATGCCGTTAGTACTCTCCAGCATATGCAGAGGCTAAAGTTATTGAATATATGGTTTAATCATGTGGTATGGGATTCAAAACTTAGAATATTAACACGAACAAAAGTGCATTGAATGAATTCTTGTCTGCTAGCATGGCATTAGGATTATCAATTGGCTGTGCTCTCCTCGACATTCCTTGACATCACCGTAAAGGAAGCTTTGATGAACTGTTGGGTTTGTAGTATCTGTAAGAGTTTCTTAATTAGCTTTCTGTTTCTAATGTCTGAAGAATGTTGACTCTGTCTGCGATGGGAGCTTATTAATTGGTCTCGATGAAGTGCTTAGTTCAAATTTCTGTCTGTGGCTTTTGAGTGGAAGTGTTGGAGAGACAAGTAGTGACTGTTATAGTGATTCACTGGAATATGATTGTAGTGGTTGCTATTTAGGAAGGGCTCACTTCCTTTGATGGTTTAGATTTCGTAGTTATTTTCTGATGTTGTGTGAAAGTTCAGTGGGACCTGTATCTAAACTGTTTATATAAAACCTTAGATAACAGATTTCGTTCCTAGTTAGGTTTTAAAAGATTATTCGAATAACAGGAAATTTTAGTTTATTGTTAAAGTGGTATAAGAGTTGGTTGTCCCTTCTGTAAGTTAGTCTTTCTGGACACTGGGTTGACATATCTGGTTATTACTACCAATTGAAAGTTCAGTTGGATTTGATAGATTGGTAGTGCGTGACTGAAAATAGAACTAGTGCCAGAGGAAATTTGGTAAGATATATCCTTAGTTCTTGGATATGGACATGTCATGTATCCATCATCTCATTGTTTTAAGACTTAAAAGAGCCTGTGGATTGGATAAAGACATTCAGTACTTGAACAAGGAAGCACTACCTGTTTTCGCTTGAATCAAATTTCTCCAAGTTTCTTTCTCCAGTTATGGTGCTTTTATAATCATAGAACCTTCCCTCCAGCAGACGCTTTATCCTTCATTTGATCTTTTCTGCGCCATCGTTCAGTCATTGATGTATTAACAATGATCACCTACATGTGTACAAGCCGCTTCTTCATGCATCATGAATAACCTTGGATTCTGAAAGACTATGGGCATGCATGTGAAGGGAGGCTGATCGCTAAGACTTCATAGGCAAGTATTCTTTCTCTGTTATATGGGTTTCTCAGAAATAAAGCGCCCTTTTCTTTAAGTTAATTTAATGAATGTTCTCTCAGTACTACGCTTATTTTTTGTTATATTATCATACATTGCTGGTAAATGGTTAGTTTAGATCCATGAATTTATAGGTAGTGCATGCAAGTGCTTTAGTTCTCAAATCTGGCTGTTTTTATAGTCTTATGGCCATTGGTTCCACAGGAAGTATGAGGAAGTTTTTAGTCATGTCTTCACTATGCCAAGGAACTGGATAATGTGTACTTCTGGAGAACTGGCGTGCAACCATCTAAAATTGGACTGGTATCAACTGTTGTATTTTTTAGGATGACACAAGATGGCATTAGCTTGGCCCTAGTATTGTTTAGTTATATAATAGTAGGTTCTGATGATTGTCTTTTGATGCTCGTTTGTGGTGGATTTGGAGACATTTAAGCTTTCTTAATTAGTTGGCAAGACGGGGTTAAATGTATCTGGTTCAATAGTAGATTTGATATTTTGAAGTACCTCAGTATCTTTGTAGTGGAATATTGTTAAGAGCATGGACGGTAGAGATGATTGGTTAGCGAAATGAAGATTCTGGTTATTATATGGCATAATGACTTCAATTGGTCATGCTTACTGCGGGATGGATAAAGTGTTCGCCATCATGGGTGCATATTCCAATCACAATGGTTGGATTGAGTTGTAGGTGCTGAACATTTTAACTTAATACGTAGCTATGGTTTACGTTTTGTTTCAATGAAGAAGCTAAGCATTTTGCAACTACATTTGGTACAGTTTTATCTACTGTATGCCTTATATAGTTTTAAGTCTCATTTTAAAGAACTAGGTTCTTGATGGCATATAATGTCTGGAAACATGCTTGGAATCATTTAAAATGTCCTGCACTGAAAATTTGACGCTCAGTGTGCTCTAGAAGTTCGGCATGGCTTCAGGCTGATTACACTTCTTTGCGAGTTAACGGCTTTCTTTTAGTATATAATCTTTAGACACAATTTATCTAACTATCCTTTAAGGAAAGACTCTTAATCGTGGACTCATATCTTGGCTTAACATGAAGGTCAGCATGGACTCGTATCATTTTTAGTCCGCTGTAAATTAGACGGGGGATGCTTTCTTACATTAATAACCTAGAGAAAAAATTGGGTTTATCGCTCATGTTATTTGGTTTATGAGCTGTGTTAGTTACTTATGGCAAGGGAATGTGTACATTATGAGGATGAGCTAATAAGACAAGGTTGCGGTTTGGATAGATTTAGTTTGTTTGTGTTTGTATAGGTAAACCTTGGAGGAGTGTTGTCTAGGTGCATGTATGTTCAACATGATCTCATATAAAACACAAAACAAGCTCATTTTTCTCGAGGCATATTGTGCATTCTTTATTTAAAGTCGTAACTGTCCTTATATATAAGCTATGGATCATATGCTTGTTGCTTATTGAAATTACTAGATTTCTTTTAACTGTGTTTTCCTAAATTTTCTTCAGGTGGATAATTGATAATATGAAGGCAGAGAAAGTTCTGTAATATTGCATTTTGTGTGCTGGCCCTCCCACCTTTTGAGCCAATTTGAAGCTGCATCTGCCCACTTGGATCACTGGAGGGATTTGCAACATAAACTGACAGCCACAGAGAATTGTTTTGTGTTAAGGTTGTTTGCGTTCCGATTCGTTTAAAAGAGAAAGGAGATTTCTAATCTGCTTTGTTTCTAAGGTGGTTTCTGGTATGCGTAACAAGGTAATAATAGTTAGTTTCTTTTAACTTCATTTGGATGCATTTCAAGATGTGGATTAATTTTGAGGTTAAAATGTTAACTTTTTGGGGGACTAGGTTTACTGGCATTAGTTGTTACCCTTGTATGAATCATCACATCGTCGCACTAGGAGTGGAAAAAATGTCTTTCTCACACTTCAATTCAACTCGTTTCTGTTAGAACAAACAGGAGTTATTTTCAAAGTAACTTTTGTCACTGTTTGCAACCAGCAGAATGACTACCTATTACATAACTTACACGGCAATTGAAGGCCTTAAAAGTTGAATCTTCTTCAGGGATTTGTTTTTATTAATTTTACGCAGAAGAAGCATTGTTTTATAAAAAAAAATTAGTTTTCAACCGTAAACAGGTTAATGCTTCTACAAAATGAAAAAATGCACCATAACTGCATTTACGAACACACACACTCACCCAGTAATAATTATTGTTTGCTTTCTGACTTATGATCTCATTGCAAGTAGTCTTTTGCAACTTTGGAGCTATTTTTGCCGTGCCTGTTTTACAATGTTACAGACAGATGAATGGTTAGGTGTTTACTGCTGAGTGAAGGACTAACTTCAAATCATTCCACGTCTGTCTTTGTTCTGCTTCTTTTGGCATATTTTTGAATGTTGGATTTTCAATTTCTTTTTTTTCTTAGCTGATAAATAAATAAATACACCGTTTGAGATCAACTTTATTTCTTCAAATAGTTTATAAATTGCGAGTCGAAGCAAATGTTAAGCATGATTCTTTGCTGCAAATATGCAACTTATATTTTGATATTCCAATAGAATGGAATGGATGATTTTTGTCGTATAATTTTCATAATATCACAGAATTTTCATGTAGAATTTTCTTACAGTTTCTGTTCGGATTAAGCTTCTTTTCGTTCCTTCCTCCATTGATATCTTCATGCCTTTTTTTTGTATGTTACAAATATTCAGACTGATGACATCAGTTTTTGGTTTTGTCTTTTTAAATTCTAATAAATACTTCATGTGATTCTAAATATTGGAACACAACTGGGTCCAAATTAGGAGAAACGTTCAGTTACGTCACTTTTAAATTTTAGTAGTTGAATTCCATGTGCTTGTTAGGAAAGCAGTTAGGCAGTTCAGGTGATTAAATGCTGGTAGTAGGTGGCTCTATTGGCTCCAAATTTATAAAACGAACACTCAGTACTTCAAATTAATATATACATTTACAGGTTCGCCAATTTGGCTGTGAAAAAAAATGAAAATAAACAAACAAATCAATAAATATAATAGATAAAAAGAATCAGAAAAATGGGGCTTTGATCCTCTTGTTTTCTCAATGTAATCTATAAAATTGCTGCCAAAGCCTTTTTAGTCATCAACTTCAGTGTTGAAAATAAAACTTGGAAACGCTGTGGTGACGTCCCTGCAAATAAGAACATTATTAGAATGTTTTTTTTTTTTTTTTCTTTTTCTGTCATGATTTCTATGCCAAAATTCTTGAATGCAAGTGCAAGTTTTGCCGTTTTAACGGTTTCTAATAATGTGTATTGAACTCATAAATCATGTCTAACAGGCCTGGCTCTTGAAAATTTGAATTAGGATCTTAAACCAAACAGAAGTGAAATTTTAATTTTATTTTAATTCAGAATTTCTTGCATTTAAAGAAAGTTATTATTCCTAAATATTAAAAGCTTGTATAAGAACGAGTAAAAGAAAACAAAAGGAGCATGGATTAGAGAAATATGTTACTTTAAGCAAGGAAGAGTCATGTGCTTCAGAAGAGTTGGGTGCAGGATAACAAATGCCTTCCATTCTTCTTTGTTAATCTTACCGTCCTTGTCGACGTCAGCATCGGCAAAAGTCTGAGAAAAGCAATTACTCGCCATTATTATATTGATTGTATGAAGCTTCAAAGTTTTCTACTAGTTTTTTCTTGAGTTGAGGGTGTGTTAGCTTGCCGTTAGATTATGCCTTGCTTGCAAGCTTTCAACTAGTTTATCATCTTTATTCTCATAATCGAAAGTATGAATGGAATTTGGGGAGGAAAATCTTTCTATACCTTTTCAATTATTGCTTGAAGATGTTCCTCTGAAAGCTGTAGACCAGATTCTAACAGAGTGGCATTTAGCATTTGCCGGACCTGAAAACTACCAAAGAAAGAAGTCACCGTCGAAATCATTTTCAGGTAAATGACCTCTGCAAATGAAAAAGAAGGGGAAAACTTGGTCCCCGCTGATTAACACCAAAGGAAAAACAAACCCAGATTTCGGAAATGTTAAATGTAGAGAGACTCACTTCTTCCTTCTCGATATATCCTGTCTGTCTCAGATCGTACAACCTAAATGCAACTGCATAAAACCGAAATGAATGAAGAACTAAACCATTGCATTTTGACATTAAAATAAAATGAAGAAACTGAGATGACGATCTTAGAAACGTACAATCAATTTTGTCATCTAGACTGGCTCGGGGATGAAAAACATTGAATGCATACACAAATTCTTCAAAATCAATAGCACCTTCTTGCTTCTCATCGAAAATTTCAAATAGCTAGAGAAGAAAGGTTTGGCTGCTGGATCAGATATGATATCAAAATTACAAATTGATGGTAGAATTAACATTACAGAATCAAGGGTTTCCATGACGAATATACCCTATCCAAGAAAAGGTTTTTGCTGCTTGTAGTTCTCAATAGTGCCAGTTGGAGGTCTTCCTACAAAATGATAAAGGAGTAGAAAAGGATAATGCAATCTGTTTTGACAAATTATTTTGTAAGGATAACGTTTACAATTTTGAATAATCTATGTTGCATTTTAGCTCTTCAAAATTCAAAAAAAAAAAAAAAAAAATCACTTTATACTGTCCATTTTGCCCCTTTTTATTACATCACATTAATACCAATCCAATGCATTAGTATTTGATTTAGAATTCTAGTTGCATTAGATTACACTGAATACTAATCTAATAAAAAAAAAAAAAAAAAAAAACTAATCTAATACATCATTCTGCCACATTAGAATTAGGGATAAGTTTACTGATTAATTTAACTAGAGGATGGATGATTGGTCTCTGATTAACTTCACGTTACCTATTCCCAAAGCAAATCAACCTAAGCAACAACAAATGGGTATCTATCTTCAATCACAAAATCGCAAAGTTTTCTCATGAACTGAAAGAAGAAGAGATACCTTGTGTATAAGACCATCATCAATGATTGAACTACTCAGCTTCTTGAACAGCTCAAGCAATGCCTCTACCTCATTAACTGTAACTGCAATATCAAAACAAACAAAAAAATCTTAAAATCCAAAACTCACAGAGAAATTATCACAAACACAAGATATGCAAAAGGTACAAACATAGAGTTCTGCTAGCAATTCGATTGAGATCGTTGAAGGTATAATGGTGGACATTAGGATTTGAATTGTCGATATGAAAACAACCAATAAAACCAGAGATCACAGCTGCTGTTATTCCTTTTAAAGCTGAACAAAGCCTTGCATGTATCGTCAAATAACTCGATCCCTTATCCAAAACAGAAAAATTAGCTAATTAATGCTGCAAAAACATAAACCCATAAAAAAAATCTTGATGGGTTTCTTAATTCTGCTACATTTCGACATGTATAAGCAAGAAAGATTAATTCTTTTCGCAGTAGCAGGTCATTTTCTTTTCTTTTCTTTTCTTCAGTGGTGGAGGAGAGAAACAAAAAAAAAAGTACCTGAAGAGAGCTGCTTGTTGAATCCATATTTTTTGGAATTAAGAATTCGGAGTTGGATAAAAAAAAAAAAAGGGTATGAATTGTCGTTTAAACAGTATAATAAATAGATTGTTTGCCGTTTTGGTCAACTTGGAATGAACACAAAAAACAATAAGAAAATAATTTTGTCTATATACAAGAATTTTAACAAATATATTGAATTACACAAAAATCCAAATAACTTTTAATGAAAAAATTTTAATTTATTAAATGCGGTTTAAATTAATTAATTAATAATTCATAAATATAATATATTTTTTTAAACATAGTTACAAGTGGGGAGAGAGGCATATAGGGATTTGAACTTGATAAAGCGTTAACCGTTTGAGCCAACCTCACCCCCTTCATAAATATAAATTATTTGCTCACAAATCTTTTATATTAATTTAAGATTATTGAATTTCTATATAAAATAACTATTATTCTTAATTAATGAGTCCATTTTGTTTTAAAGAAAAATCAATAATATCTTATCTTGTTAGGTTCAACTTCCTCTCCTCACCATTCTTTTTTCATTTTTCAAAAAAAAAAAAAGTTATTTATTTTAAAGAGTAGAATAATTGAAGTATATAATGATGAAACTCTATGATTGGCCAATACAATAAAGTATATGCCATTTGGTGGCCCCTCTAGTCACTGTCCATCATATTCTTCAAGTGAATTATTGAAAGATCTAACTAAATTTATAAATTTGAAATTTGGATAATCTCAGAAAAAAAAAAAAAAAATTTTGGATTAAGGGAATCCAAATTTTTGTATAAATTTAACATCCCATATCTAGATGACGGTTCAAAACCAACAATTTCCACTCGTTCTAATCTTTTGGTTTATCGTGTATTTAAAAAATTGTTGAACTTAAATCGAACTAAAATTATGGCAGTTCAATTAGGTTCATTACAATATCATTTTTTAGACAGTATAGCTTCAGTTTAAGTACATTCAAATTCGATTGTTTGAGCTAAACTATACTTTAATGTAGCTAATATGAATTTTATTTTTAACGGTAAATTAAAATTTTTTTTTACTTAAGTCAGGGAGATACATTAGTCTAATTATTTAATTTAAAGGTCCTTTGCAATTAAAAGTTAACTAATATGAATTATTATAAATGAACTAAAGGTTTCATATTTAAATCTCTTAATAATTTTGAGCAATTTTATCTGAATTGATTGATGGGGTACAAAATTTGTTCATTGGATACGGAATGAATATACTCAATTTTTTTTTGTAAAGTTTGATTTGACATTTTCGTATACAACTTGAGTGGATAATGGAGGGATAGGGATTTGGTTGTCGTTCGCCAAATGAGGAATGGGCAAATATCAATAATGTATGATTCATTGATTTGTCTTCATATTCATGATTTTCTTTTCAATTGTTGATATATCATTTATATACTAAGTATAGTTACTTCTTAATACATAGAAATAAATCTCATTTGACATAAATTTGGTCTACTTAAAAATATAATAAACACATTGATTAGCCCAATATCAACAATTCTAATACAAGTAAAAATTGGAAAAAAAAAAAAACTTAACAATCAATTCAATTAGAAAATATACAAATTAGATTCAAACCAAATTTATAAAATACACCGAAATCACCAATTCAAGTAATAATTTCTCTCGTACTTACACTGAAACTATCACTTTAAACGTTGACTCAGCATATTTGTGCTTAAGACTCCAGTTTGAACTCAAATACCAACAATTCAATTTCTTTTTTTGGAGAAAACTAAGTAGTGAAAATAGGAGGTAAAACTTTTGACCTTCTACCTTTAACAGGAGATTTAGTATCAGGAAAATGACCATTTCCATCAACAAGATCTTCAACAACACCTTCCTTTGTGACATTAATAGGATAATTTAGTAAATGCACACCATCCATATCTATAACTTGCTCGCTGCTATAAATTTTCCACATTACTTCTCCTAAATTGTAAATTCTTTGAACACATTCCAAGCTTTGTGGTTTTAACAATGTTTCCTCAGACAAACCAGTATGTTCATACCATAATGACATACGGTATGCTTTAATATCATTATTATTAGTACTATTTTCACCATTTTCTTGTTGGTAGCATCCAATTGCAATTTCTGTGTCTCGTTTCCCATCCATTGATCTTTGATTCACATTTGCTGATCCTATTAATAAATATACGTCGTCGACTGCAAAAAAAAAACCGTAATTAATTAGTGAATAATCACAAATTATTCTGCAATAATAATGAATTCAACTATGGTTTTTAGCGTCTTGACTCTAAAAGCGAGATACTATTTTCTTAGTTAATTAGTAGAATAATAATAATAATAATATAAGAAAATTGAAGTACCATACCTATCATCAGCTTAGAATGAACATAAATCATAAACCTTCTATGCTTCTGAGCATTGCAATACTGAGTTGAAGGATGAGGTGAATATGGAGGAACAAACTCTCCTTCACCTTCTTCTTCCCTATTAGCAAGACAAAAGAAGTTCAAATAATCTCTTGGATGTCCCGCGGCCGGATCGTCGGATTCTTCCAACGCTTCTCCGATCAGTCTATACATCATTGCCATAGTCAATCTAGTCCAATGCAAAATTTCCTGAACAGGTTCACTTTCTGGAACTCCTTCAGGCCACATTGGTATAACAATATACACTGCAAATCTTTCTTTTGCTTTAATTTTACTCACAATTTTGAGTGCAATTTCAATTGGAATTAAATTTTTGCACCCACTATTCTTATCTTTATCCCAAAAATGACACCCACCAATGAAATATTGATTCTCAATATAAATAAACTTTTCAGCTTTTCTAATTGCTTCTATATAAGCTTCATGTATACTTCCCTCCACAATCATGTTTTTAGCCATTTGGGTTGATGAAATGTGATCGATCGATCGAAAGACTTGAACTTTCCAATTTCTAACATTGGAATTGCTTGAAATCAAAGATGGGTTTTTCAAATTAGGTATAGAAGAAGTAGGGATTAATAAATTTGGGTCCAATTGTTTATTCCACCTTTGTTCAAAATTAGTTAAAATGTCCCAAGCAGCTTCACCTACAACACAAGCATGTGTATCATGCCAAGGTTCTCTTGGTCCTCCTTTGTGTAGACTAGCACCTGCAATATTTGTTTGATAAAAATCACCACAATGGGATTCTTGATTTAGAGTTTTGAACAAACAATGTTGTTCGGTGTCAAATCGGCCGTTGCAAAGGTCTAAACCACCCACAAAGCTCATGATTTCTCTTGCATTTCTGGTTGTGTTGTCATTTGATCTTGTGTCTACAGTAATTGTCTTTTGATGATGGGCAAAGAAAGTTGGGAACTTGTAGTGTAATCTTGGACATAATTTGCATATTACTTTAGTGTGTTTGAAATATGCAAATGCATCCTCATCATGAGTCCTCATTACACCATTGTTCTTGATTATTGGTAAAGATGTTTCATCATCCCAAACCATAATTCTAACTGCTACACCTTCTTGTGCTTTTCTTTTCAATAATTCTCCAATTTTTACCCCTCTTGCATGTGGGATCTCTGTTTCAGGATCTCTGACCTACAAATATAAGCAATATTAGCTCAATTAACATTGTCAATCAAGTATGAAACGGTTGGTCTTTCTACTTTATGGAGAACAAAAATGATATATGTTTCAAGCAAAACCAAATTCGCTTAAAATAAATGAATCAATAAAAAATTAGGCCTTTAAAATTATACTGCTTCCGTATATTTATAGACGAGATTTTCTTCGTACTTTTCACATTAATGAACTTTTTCATCAAAATCGCTCAAACTCCAAAAAGAAAAGAAAACGTTGCCTATTATCAATATGAAACTGAGATAGTACCTAATTTTCAAACAATTTTATATTATAATTTAATATCACATTTAGTGAATTTCTACCTAAATTATTTCATTTAGAGGTTGAAACATGTGCAAAATGACTTGTTTGTTTATATTTTTACATATATTTCTTATCTGACATCTCGAGTAAAATTAAGTACGAAACCTAGTGGTGGATTAGCACTAACTTATGTTAAAATCCAAGAGTTAAGAAAATAAAAATGGAATTGCTATAAAATTTCACTTACCAAAACCATTTTCGGATTGAAAGACCATCCTGCAATGTAAATTAAATGCTTTGCCCCATCAATGGCTTTATAAACATCTTCCCATAATTTTCTTGGAGATCCACAAAAAGCAAAAGGAGGTCGAAATGTATTCAGATGATGAGCATCTTGATAAAGTGTGGCGTGGCAATTGGACCTTTGAGGAAATGTAGCATTTCTAAGTCCTTGGAATCTACCCGTATCAAGAATGTCCCTCCAAGTTGGTTCGAGTTGGGCCGATTTGAACCATAACAAGAATCTTAGCTTGAGTTTTGGGTTTGTTTTGCCATTTTCCCTTGTAAGTGGAAAGAAACCATTAATGAAGGTTTCTTGGGTAAGAATTCTGTGTGCTTGGAATTGAAATTTTCCCAAGATTGAGCATTTTGTTTTCAAAGTAAAGGTGATGATTGAATCTAGAGAGTGAGCACATAGAATTTGAAATGTTTGGTTCCATACACGATCACTTTCTAGACTTGTTTTTGCTACTTTCTTCTTGTCTAACTTTATGGTCACATATGAAGGTTTTGGATTTATCAATAGACACTACAAAAGAAAAAATATAGCAAATTAGAAAAGTATTAAGTGTTATAATTAAATCACTTTTAATCCATTTTAAGTAGTCAATACATTTAATGTAATTAGGAGGAACACATTTAATATGCTAATTTTGTAAGCCATAATTCAATTTTGTTGTACAAAATTTCTTTATAATTTATAATTTCATTATAAAGAAATTTATATAACTCAATCGCACGCAATTACTTTTGTGGCATTTTGAATGGTCCGAATGATCAAATTCAATAGAACATTTATTTCAAATTGTAGAGCAAAATGTTAGTGAAATTATAAACTATAACTCAAATGAATTGGAAATATCTTATTGATTCATCTCTACAAAAAGAAAACTAAATGAGAAAATTTATACTTACATTGAAGGGCAATGTAGCTTTATGAGGAGTTGCATCAAAAATAGTAACTTCAAGTGTTCCATGAAAGAATTTATGCTCTTCTTCCATTTCAATTGGAATTTTGATCAATAAATTTACTCCAAAGATGAAAAGGAAGAAAAATTGTAATTTTCAATTGAATTCAACTTTGAAAGAGTTGGATTGATTAGTAGTATATAAATAGGAATGAATTTGAGGCTATAAATAAATTAACAAAAAAGAAAAAATGAATAACGTAGAATGCAATTGAATGTGTTGGCAATAGTTAAGGAAAAACTTGTGAGCTCTTAGCTTTAGCTAATCTTAGAGGCAACCTTCAACTAGTTTTTCAAACAAAATTTTACTTCAAGTACAAGTTCTTTAAATCCCATTTCTTATTTTTCCTCTATACCTTTTTAGTCTTTAGAATAGTAAATATATTATCCTGATTCTTCTCACCCCCTTTTGTCCTATTTTATTGGTGATTTAGTTCATTAGGTGGGATAATATTGTTTATATTTACCTTAATTTTCTTATCTTAGTAACAAACTAAGAGTCTTTTTTTTATATAAAAGATGTAAGTAATGCACCGAGTAACAGTGTGGACTACACATCAGGGGTATTAGTATTAACAGTATGAATGACAGGAATCAAACTCAATACCTCACATTCTATCATCTCTATGAAAGATAGGAGAACCAAACAGAACTAAGAAGTCTTTTTAATTAAATATCTCAAGTAAAATTAGAAGTCAAAATCATTATTATTTACAATTAGAATATCCAAACACCTTTGATATCATATATATTTGAGTCCTCCTAATTGTACTATCTTTTTAGCATTCATATTAATTGTGGAAAATGAATTAAGAGTAATGTAAGAAGATGACATACTTTAGAAGTTTGTTTTAGTAAGTGTCATATGGTTTGAAAATATAGTAAATAGCATTTTTTTTATAGGGACTTACATTTTAAAGAGAGCAGATCAATTCCATCAAAATAGCATAATAACCACCAACTTCAAATCCAACTCTTCTTCTTTCCCAAATCCAAGAAACCCTAAACCTTATCACCGCCGCCCCACCTTCCTCTCCTTTTTCCACTGTTGCTCCACCACCGGCCAACCAACCAACCACAAACAATCATTCGACCACCATATACTATGGCTATTCTTCTTCTCCTCCTCTTTTTTGTAATATGCTATTAACTCAATATTAGAAACATTACGCCATTTACTACTGCTAAAACTCCTAAACATCTTATTCGACTCATAGCCATGAATTAATTATTTTCTTGAAATCTGATTGGGCTTTCTATTTAAACCAACTGTCTTATTGGGCTGCATATAAAGTCCACAGGGGATATATGAATTGAATCCCAATTGTGTACATACTCACTTATTGGAGAGCCATTGTTATCCGATATGAATATGCATTGCCATTACACATTGCCCACCTTTTCTTACCAACAAATCTAGAATACAATTGTAATATACTTCATGCTATTAGGGAAAAAATTCATCCAATTTTTTTTCCAAAAAGATTATGGTGGTCAAAGTAGTTGCGGCAATTTTGATTGTTCCATTACAAAGGTGCCAAAACAAGTCATAATTCAAATACAACTCTTGAATTTTGATGCATCTGAGGAAAAAAATATTATGCACTTAAAAGTTATAATTTTTAATGAAATAATAAATACTGGTATAGTTGAGTTAAAAAATTATCACCAATTAATAGTTATAACTTTTAATTTAGAGATAAAGATTAGTGAAACTAAATAAAACAATGTATACACTAACTAACAATTATAGTAACTTTTAGTCTAATGGTAACGGAAAGTTGTTATTT
>CATIWJ010203210.1:0-32472 GCA_949640765.1 Croton laevigatus | reverse complement strand
GGTAATTCGGGCAAAACGGGTAATTCGGGCAAAAATTCTAATTCGGGCAAAACGGGTAAAGAAAAAAAAATTCAGAAATACGCTAATTCGGGCAAGGATCGAACAATTTTTGCCCGATCTACCCGAATGAACACCCCTATTTATTATTACCAATAAATCCAAAACCACCTTCTTCAAAACCTGCAAATAGTTATAATATTTCAGTTCTTGAAAATGAAGAGAATTTCTTTGAAGGAATATTGACAGGTGGTGATGGCATGCAAAATAGCTCCATTTCTACAAATAATAAGCAGCAGCCGCTACACATGTCGATGGTGACGTCAGCTTCTGTTTCGAATACTTCTAATTGCGATAATAATAATACTCATATTCAAGTCAAACGTCTTTTGCCATCTCAGTACTGGAATAGTAATGAAAACGGATCATCTTCCATGGCGGCCGGAGGTGGTGGTTCTGCAAGTGGGAAGAGGTTTCAAGGCGATCTTAATAATAGTTGTAGTACTGCTGCTACAGAAGATAATAGCTCTTTTGTTTCTTTACTCAGTCAGATTCCTCAAACGGCGCCGTTTCATCCTAATACGTTTCTTGGATCTCTTGGCGATGGCGTTTTGAGACAACATTTTCAGCTTCCTAGCATGAACTGGAACTCGTAAATTTTATAATATACACTCAATCTCGTCATATATATATATATATATATATATATATATATATATATACATACACATTATATATATACACATATATGCATGTGCAGTGCTAATGAAAGTCGAGAAAATTCTTATTTTCAAAGATTTTAATTAGTTAAGTTTAGTGTATGTAAGTAACTATAGAGATGAGATGTTTAATTATAACTTTAATTACTTTTTGTTTTACTTTATTTTCTTCAACAATTTCATATATATATATATATATATACACACACATACAAGAGAAGAAAATGATGAAGCAGCATAAGAAGGGGTATATATATTATTTACCATGTTATATTAGTATATAATTTGTTACTTAATTATGATAAATATAATATAATTAGACTTTTTGAAATAGCTATATTTGATTTTGTTCTGTGTATTGTTTTTTCTATTTATTTTTTCAGTTATTTTCATATAAAAATCCATTTTAATAGTAATAATAATAATAAAATAGTTTTTTCCTTAAAAAAAATTGTAATTTATCTTTTATAAAAATTAATTTTCAATTAGGTATTTGAGGTTATTGGGTGAATTTAAAATGTGAACATCCCTTCCATCTTCTTTTAATCCCATTTTTCTTTCAATTTTCCTCCCAACCAAACGCTTCAATTTTTATGAAAGTCTAAATTCTCCTTCAACTTACCCTTAATCAAACGATGCATTAGTATTTATAACAAACTAGCCATAAGAACACTTAAAGCCCGTGTTGTTTGAAGATGAAAGAATCATGTATCTAATTTTTCTTGTTTGCATGGAGGTATATTTTCTTATCAAATTTTTTAACTTTTATTTATTGTTTCCTTAAAATTTGAATTGATTTTATATTAATTTCATGATTTTTTTGAAAAAAGATATTGTAAAGAAAGTTCTTGATTTTGATTTAGTTATGTATTTATTTCTTGAATTTTAAACTTTTTCCCCTTTAGTTACATAAAATTATATTAAATAAAAATTAAGAATTGAAAAAACACGATGTAGGATATTAATTTTCCACTAATGAAACATGATTATGACATAATATCATATCATTATCATAATAACATATAAAAAAGGGTTTTATGCACAAAAGAATATAATTTCATGCTTTAGAGTAATGGCATTGGCTCATTAATCACCACTAAACCCTATTCTTGTAATTTTCTTTAATAACGTGTCATTTCACCATTGTGTCAAGATTAGATTGCTATTATAAATCATGTCTCTTTATCTCTTCTTGTTTTGTGCTCATTTCAAATCTTTACAAGTCTTATCTTCATTTAATTTAATTTCTTTTACAATTTATTGCATAATTTTTGTCATGCAATATTTTGTGTTTAGTTTAAAACTTTAAAATAATCAATTGTGTAATAAATTATTAACTTTTCTTTTACCAAATAATAACATAATAAAAATTATAATTCCATTTTATTTTTTTTTTAGATAGAAAAAACTATTTAAAATGATAATTTTGAGGATATCCTCAACGTATATAAAGTGTAATTAATATGTTGTAGAATAAAATTAAAATGAGAGACTTTATCAAGTTTCTTAACATTTGTGCATGAGTTCGATAGGATTTTCTCTTTTACCATTACATGATGATATTTTTGTTTTGCTTAATAACATGTTGATAGAATCTAATTATGTTCATTTGATTAAGTCGCATGTATACCTAACATTAAATTATTTTTTTGGCATGTATTTGAATTAATTAAAAAAGAAAAAAAACCCTCAATGAACAACTATTTTTGTGGATCATATAACATATGTCAGTCATCTCTTTAAAAATATACGATAAATTGTAGTCATTTCTTTAAAAATGTGCATTAAATTGATGGCAAAAATGCAGTTTTAGATATGAGACGATGGATGATTTGATTTTCACACATTGATTTTTGTACTTCTAATAAATTTTTAGTTCCTATATAATAAAATTTGGTAATAACAACATATACTTATTAGAGGGTGTCAATGTCAAGTGTGAAGGATTGATAAAACCTAAAAAAGCAAACATAGTGTGCAAAAGGTCACAACTCATGAAAACAAGGGCTACCTCAGAAATGGTGTGGCTAGTTGACTATAGGACCGCCCACCTAAAAGAATCTCACATCTTGATAGTTCCAATTTAATTAAGCCCTCTAATGAGTTTCCTTTATTGGGTAAAGAACAAAAAACTTTCTAAGTATAATTGACCATTGCTTCTTATTTTTGGAAATTATAATTAGACCACATCAAAATATCAATTTTTATGATCTCATGAAGCTTCTCTCTAGAAAACCACCCCACAAGATAATAATTACACCGAAACCCACTTGATAATACCCATTATCAATTCATAAATTTCTAACTAGTTTTGCTTAGGTGACCAAGTTTTCTATTTATTATATAGTTATTCTTTGTCGCTTTAAGAAGTAGGGATCCAATTGTTTCTAGTTTGTAAAACCAATTCTTGACCAGAAAATTATTTGTCTACACTTATTCATGAAACCATTTATTTTAAAACCAATTCTTGACTAGAGAATTTTTTGTCTGAACTTTATTCATGAGACCATTTATTTTAAATAAGGGCTCTAGAGGCAAATTTAGCACTTTTAGTAAACAAGTTATAAATAAATAGTAGTACATATTTTCTAAAATATAGTAACTTCACACAACCCTCCCAAAAATAATTGCTTCTCCCTCATCCGGTTGTTGCCTACGAGAACCACCATCAACAAATAACTAAGACCACCACTGCCGCCATTGTTCTTCTTCTTCTTCTTGGAGGATAAAGAAAGTTTAATGAAAGCTAGAGTTTTGATTATGCTACCGGTATATATACCATTATTTTAGATTAGAGTCAAATTTGCAATTCCTTCTTTTTTTTATCCTTCGTCCCTAAACAATCATATGTCTGCTTAGAGATTTCTGTAATTATTGTGCTTGACTTTATATGATGCTACAGGCGACGCGACCACCACCCATTAGATTGATGGTACCAAAATAGTTGATCAGAAACTGAGGCAAAGCAGGTGAAAGAACTCGTATAGGTCTAGAAACGAACAATTGATAAAAAAAACAATATAAAAGCTAATTAGAAAGCTATAATTAAAAGGGTAAAACCATATTTTTAGTTTCAAATGTACTATTTATTACATTTTCAAAATATTATGCTATTTCTACTATAAAGGTGATATTCACTTACAATACCCTTTGAAGAATTATATTTATGTAACGTTTGATTAGAGTAAGTAGGCTCATGAAATTGAACTTCCCAAAAAGTAAGAAAAACTAAACGTTTGGTTTCCAAAAAGGAAGAAGTTTCCAGCAAGTAAAAATCTCCAATTCCCCTCTCACACAAGAAGTAACTTCCCCTCTCCGATCCAAGGAAGTGTAGTTTCCGAGTCATAAAGGATAAAAGTTCCTATGTTACCCTTTATTTTTCAATTTTATTATTTTATATAAAGATTATATGTGTCATTTTAAAATAATATTTTATTAATAAAATTTACTTCCCTAATATATGAACCAAACATTTTTAATTATACCTTTTTTAGGAAATGACATCTATACAAGTTTACTTTTCAAAAAATTCACTTTCCAGAAAATAAAGTTTCTCGAACCAAACGATCCCTTAGTTAAAACTTGATGCATAAAGATGGGCTTTTGGTGTCATGAATATACCAAGCCATTAAATTTGGGCTAGAAAAGACTTAAGTATGAAAGGGGCAATGTTTGGTCTGATTATCTTTAAATAACAATATCAGGTCCAGATGTTGCAGAATTTATAGTTAATTCCAACCTTGACCCAAAAAGATATATGGGCCTTAATGGGCTAAAGCTTGTTTCTAAGCTATATCTTTGGGCTTACACTGCAATTCTATGAGAATAACATTCTAGCTATTTTCATTTTTAAATTTAAATCTAGTTAAAAATAAAATAATATTGGAAAATAATTAAAAAAATTTTAAAATTTTTTATTAAAAAATTATTTTAAAAGATAACTTAACAAATTTTAATTTTTTAATTTTTTTTAACATAATATAAATTTTAAATATTAGCTAAATATTATATTTGTTGTAGTTACCAATATAATACAAATATATATATATATATATATATATATATATACTATTCACAATATTCGTATACATACATAGGGGCGTGGAAGAAAACTAGGACTAACCCATCAAGTTCGGTTTGAGCTTTTTCCTCCCTCGAATTTGGTCCAATCCACTAAATTTTGAAATTTTAGGGGTTGTGACCTGACAAACTCAACAATATAAACACAAATTGAATCTGATCCGAGCCTAAACCAGACCTAATATGAGTCAAAATTGCGTTAGTTCAGATCCACCATTCAGGAAAATTTTAGATCATTGAGTTTTTAAGTTTAGATCGTGTTTTGATTAAACCCGACACATGACCACCCTAAATATACATATTTATTTTTACATATTAATATTCATATTTAGGAGTAACTAAAATATGAAATTCACTTAATAATTTAAAAAATATGATATTTATTTAATATTTTAAAATACTACCATATTTAGTAAATTTGTGTTTTTGAAATATAATATTTATTATAATTTGTTCTAAATAGAGAATAACAATCTTGAAAAGCTGTAAATGAAGGAACATGAAAAAATAGGTTATCTCCACCGACCACAATCTTCTTAAGATAGTGGAGAAGATGAAAAAAGGGGTAAATTATAAATTGGTCCATGTGTCTTGACGAATTAGATCAATTAGTCCTTTAGTATTCAATATTATTTTTTTAGTCTATTTATTTTGTAACTGTTACGCACTGTAATCCTTCTGTCAAAAAACTCGTTAAAGTATCAAACTAAAATTTACTAAAAGGACCAAATTGAATATTTTCACAAGGACTAAACATGAAATTGTCTAAACCCAAAATCTGACTTTCATTTTCAACTACAAACGGGGCAAATGAGTATACCAAATTGAAACTTTCAACACGAGGATTCATAATATGTACTTATTTTCAACACCCGATCACCAAAAAGTCTTGAAAAATACAGTTAAAAAATCTAAGTTTAGAGGGACAAAACATCACTGGAACTTTGGTGGGGGAGTGAAGGATGCTCTGGTACCCAATGAAGGCGTGATTGGTGGTATTGGATTTGTTTCGACATCAGCTTTCCAACGGTTTGGCACGTTGATTGCGGAGCTCAAAGGTGGCAATAGCAGCCGATCAAAGTTTCTTATTTTAAAGAGAGAATTCTGGCAGAAACTTCAACCGGCCGCCACCGCCACCGCCACCTCTAACCTTCATTGTCGGCACGCACTAGACCATTGGAAAGCTGACATCAAGACAAATGCAATGTCACCAACTGCACCTCCATCAGTCACTGTAGCAGCATGCACTCGCTTGTCAAAGTTTCGGCGATGTTTTGTTTCTCTAAATCTAGATTTTTCAACTGTATTTTTTGAGACTTTCTGATGATCAGATGTTGAAAATAAGTACATATTATGAATCCTTGCGTTGAGATCTTCGATTTGGTATACTCACTTGCCTCGTTTTTCGCTGCAAATGGAAGTTGGGTTTTGGGTGGAAAATTTCATTTTTAGTCCTTATAAAAATATCCAGTTTGATCATTTTTGGCAAAGTTTGTTTTGAAACTTTAACGGGATTTTTTGACGGAATGACTAAAATATTTAACGGTCACAAAATAGAGGGACTAAAAAATATAATATTAGAAATAAAAGGATTAATTTATCTAATTCGCTAAAATAGAGGAACCAAGTTATAATTAACCCAAAAATAAAAAGACATTTATAAATAGTGTTAGTTTCCCTTCTCGGAGAAAAATACAAAATAATGTAACTTTTATCCCGACAAATATATGTGAGAAATATGAATGGAAAATGTGGGTTATTGTCTTCTTTTGGACACGAAATATGCCAGTTCACATCTCCAACTAATATGGTTCAATTTGGCTTTTCATTTTGTTTGAACGCAAATTTTTTATTGAATTATTCTGAAATTTTAAGAAGTGAACTTCGATATGTGGTCGTGGTCGTGGCCCGTGGGATCCAAAAATGTGCTGGGAGAGGTCAACCAAAGCTTTCGAGGTCAAAACTTAAAGGGCTACTACTATGAGATTTTGAAGATTTTAGGTCATCTTTGTTACAAGTCCATACTAACCAAACGAGGGATCGACAATCTAAACTGCTGCTCGTTGCGACTAGCGGCTAGCCCAGCATGTCGTGCATATCCTAAACATGTTAGCTTAGTAATAGGGAAATTACACCAAATAATAAAAACACTTCACAATTTTCATTTAAAAAAATAGCACATAAGTTTATTAATAAGTGAACCTTTTTCTTTTTTCCCAATTTTTTAAAAATTATTATTATTATTATTATTATTATTATAAAAAAATAGAAAAAATTAAAAAAGAAAAGTATTGAACCAGAAAATAGAGCCTCCTCTTCAACCATAGCTTCCGACCTCCGATCTCCACCAAACACAGTCAAAATGGGCCAGGTGGCGTCACCAGCTCCATCGGCACCAGTCCTCCAATGATAGGTGATGGGAAGGTCATTAAGCAGTCATATTGGAATTCAGGAGATAGGAATTCGGGTTTTGTTAGACCTAAATTCTTTCAACGCCTATTTAGCCTCATTCTAGTGATGGAATTTCGATCTAAGGCCATCGAACGAAAGCTTAAGTGACGGTGGACATTTTGATACCTAGCTTGTCGCCGGCCAGAAAAGCAGCCGTTCAAGTGTTTATTGACATTTTCGGCCATATACAACATGTCATAAGAAAGCAAAACCATATGTGAAATCTACTAGTCAAGTTTTCCGATAGCATATAATTTGTTAGGTTTCATTGTCGTTGAAATTTTTTGGCAATTAATGGCGGCTAGGGTTTATGAGATGGAGAAGATGAAGATGACCAAAACATCTTCATCTTTTCCATCAAATAAACCTTAGCCTCCACCGATCACATAAAATTTTCAACAGTGATTAAACCTAACAAATTATATGTGATTGAAAATCTCTCTACTCGTAAAATCCATTTATGGTCTTACTTCTTTGTGGGTCCACCATATGCGGTCGGAAAATGTAAAAAAAATCAGATTTTTTGAAACACAGCGAGATCATCGATTGAAGCATACTGAATCTGAAAAAGCTCAAGAATGCAAGTTGTTTGACTTTAAAATTGTTGCCATAAGATTGTCAGAGGCTGTCTAAAACGGTGACGAAAAATTGTGCAAAAAATTCAAATTTTTTCTAACAAGACTTTGATTGACGCATATGCGGGCTCTACCAGCTATCTTGAGGGCGTTGGCTTCTCCGGAACATCAGCCACCGGCTAGTGGGGTGCGTGTTGGTGATGGTGGCCAAAGACCTCGGCGGCAGCTGTTCAAAGGGGCTGCTGGAAATTATGGGATGTCCATTTTCTTCTTTTTTCATTTCTTTTTTTTTTTAAAACAAATGAATTCATAAAGGGCATGTTTTATTTTTTTCAAAATCTGCAGGCCTTTATTAAGACTAATTTATTATTTTTCTAGTATTAAATTGTATATAGTGTATTTGTGCTATTTAACAAAAATTCACTTAGTTCTTGCCCTTCAGTCAAAAGCATACACTCGAGAGTTCGATTAATAAAATCTGTTCGGGCCCGTTTCGTCCTCTTACAAAGATTTTGAAACCAAATCTGTCAAATATCAAATGCTTAAAATCAACAAATTGGTATTGTTACATATTTTAAAACTACATATAAGCTGAAATGAAAATAACTATTGATAAATATATTAGCAAACTACAAATAATTTAAAAACTACTAATATTCAAATCTAATATCTTGTAAAGCTCAATTGATATTTGTATTTATATATTTATGTACGTAACGTATTATAATTATCATAACAATACAATAACTATATGAATATTAAATACTACCAATATTAACATTTCACTAAATATTAATATGATAGTTACAAACTACCAGCTACCAATTGATATAAATTAGTGAATCAAACAAATAATTAATATTTGGCATAATGCATTTTTTTTACTTTTTGTATAATGCATATTAAAACAAAATTTTGTATCAAAATACTCACGAATTTATGAATTGGATAGAGGTTGACATAATGAGCAAAGTTTAGAACCGTGATGTGTGAATGGATCAGGGTAAATTTACTTGAACTAGGTAGAAGTTAAAACCCGGGATATGTGAAAATGGATCAAAATAGACTTATTTAGATTTTAATTTATCGATGTTAAAATGCTAGTACTAACCGATTAACTTAGTTAACTTATACTCTTATAAGTCAATATAGCGTCTTGGTTGCAAAATATTTTTATTCGATGTGAGTTTCTAATATTTTCTCTCCAATTAACTTGGTTAACTTGTATTCTTATAATTAATGATGAAATGACGTTAGTGGATGTGGTTTCTCTAATAATTACATTTGCAACTTAATAAGAATTTCAAAATTCAGGCCCCTTATATATATATATATATATATAGTCAAACAAAAACGCCAAATACACATCAAAGAGAGAAAAAATTGTAGAAACACATACACGAGTAACAAGTTTTTCTCTTTTCGGAAATCTTTGTAGATTCAGAACAAAAAAAATTGTATACAAAAAGTATAATCGTGTTTCATGCTTACCTTACCTCAAATTGAGTATCAAACCTGAACCACACACGATAACAAACAAAAAAGCTAATATATGTGGTTTCTTCACAAAAGGGAAAAATAAATTAAAGCCTATAGAGCCCAGAGCCCACAGCCCACATGCACGCACTAATTTTATTGATTGCTACTCATTGAAAATTGGTATATAACCAATTAACAATACATTAAAATTATAACACTATTCAATCCCAGGCATCGACGAGTTGATAAGGGGCTTTTCTGATTTAAGTGAGATGGTGAGTTCAAATCTTCTCATGTACATGTATATAGTCGTTTAAAACTTAATGTCAGAGCTTTGCCTCTCGAAAAAGACTTACCCGATTCAAACGAGTATTAATCTAGACGTGACTATGATTAAAGGTGTCGCTCATAGTTAGAACCATTCAAGACACCTAATCGCTAATAAAAAAAATTATAGCATTATTCTTTATTTTGTAGGGTATATTTGTATGAAAAGAAATTTGGAATAAATTTCTTTTCGTCTTTGTGGGGTTTGGGCTCTGCATGTTTCATGACATGTACCAACAAATTCATGCACAGTTTATCAAATTCGACTTGTAAGTCTCTTAGAAAATTCATTAATTTATAAAAATTATAGTAAATATTTGATAATTTAGCTATATTATTATTATTATAGCTATTTACATTTTTAATACTCTTTTTTTCATTAATTATAAGATAAAAATTATTAATTAATAAAAGATAATTGAGACATTTAATTGTGTATAAGTTGTTCAACACTTTAACTGTACACATTTTTTAACTTATAAGGGGTAGTTTGAGTGTTTCTCAAAATTTATTTTTGACTTTATAAGCAGATTAATTAAAAATAAACAAAAAATACTTACTTATTTTAGCAACTTAATTATGAGGAGGTTAAATTTGACCCAAAAAAAAAATCAAGATACTTATTTTAGCAACTTAAAGTTTTTTTATAATAATTATGATGATTTAGGCTCTCATAAGTTACTTGTAAACTCAAAAAGAAAAGCCCTTCTCACGTACTTGTAAATTATTTATTTTTATGTTTAAAGAAGCAGCTTTAATAATATTAATGTAATATGAACAGGTCGTCTCAGCAGGTTATTATTTCTGACTTTTCGTGAAAATGAAATTTTTTTTTTTAAAATGAAATTGAATTAAAGAAGAAGTAAAACACAATTTCTATGGTTTTATGTGAACCGACGACTTATAAATCGGTAGGGACGTATTTGCCTCCCAATCTCTTAGAAGAAATTCGAAAATATTTATTAATTGGTGATGATAGGAGTGCGTCTCGCACCCTGGGTGGGTCCCCTTTCTTATTATTATTATTTTTTAATTGAAATACGGAGTAGAAGTAAGTATGAACACTGACATCTTTGTGTTTTACCCGTTCCCTTCTACTATTCCAAAAAATATTATTAAAAAATAAAAAATCAGTACAAAGGGGTTTCAATAAAGATGAGAATACAAAAAAGAAAAAACTATCGCCTACGCATTACAGAAAGACTAATAGCATTATTATAAAGTATATCAATCGCCCCTGCGGAAGGGATGCCCACGAATGAGTCTCTTTTTTCTTTCCAATTTCTTTATTTTTTTAAATAAAAAAATAATTATTTTGATTTATACCTATAATTTTTTTAAATAATAAAAAGCAATCGAATCAAACTCTGAATTGTCTTCACTAGATGAATTAAAAATAAAAAATAAAAATTGGCAATCAGTAAAAGTAGAATCCTGATCAAATTACCTCAAAGCTAAAATTTTCGCAATAGAAAGTTGGTTACCACCTTATTTAATAAGTATTTTTGAAAATTTATATTATTTAGAAAAAAATGTTTCAAATAATAATAATGATTTTTTTATTATCAATTTATCAAATTAAGAATTTTTAATGTATTTTAGGTCTTTATCAATATTAATATATTTTTATATTATAATTTTAAATTTTTATATTTTAATTTTACAATTATTAAGTGTGAAAGTGGATTTGTTGGCAAAAAAAATTTTCAAAGTGCAATGAAATTGAGCACTAAAGTTGCAAAAAGCGTAAAAATAAAAATTCAAATCAATTTAAGGTACTAATTCTATAATTTTTTATGTCTGCCGTTGCCAAATTAATGGTAAAATATCAAAGTTAACGGCTTGCTAGCTAAATTATATATTTTAGCTAGATGGTGATGATAGCAAAGCAATTATGCTAAAATACAGTGATGAAATAGTAATTATAGTAAAAAATCAGTAATGAAATAATGATTTTTCTATTTTCTTTTTAAAATTTCTATTTCATTTGAATTTTTTTTTTGGAAAATTTAAAGTTTTTTTTTTATTTCATCCATATAAAAGATTTCAAAATTCAAAACGTCCCCTAAAACTTTGTAGAAAAAAAAAAGAACATTTTAGTTTATCAACTTTATGATGCCATATTTTAAACAAAATAAAAAAACAAACATATTTTTAAAAAAGCAAAAAACAATTTAAATAAATAAAAATAGATGCTAATAATTTTGAAACAAATACAAATATTAATAAACAATGGTCAAATATATACAAATAAGTATAAGCAAACATAAACAAAATTTATAAATAATGTCATTTTTTTATATTATTTCTAATTATTTATCTTAAAAGTTTTAAATGTTTTTTTACATTATTTTCAAATGTTTAAACTTTTTAACTATTTTTTTATTTTTAGTGGATCAACTTACATAGATCCAAATTTTAATGTCCTCTTTGAGTCTTATAATACAGCTATATTATAAATAAAAAAATCATAAAGCAATATTGGTGCATTTAAAAATTCAATGAGATAATAAATAAATAAATAATTGTTTTATTATTTTTGAAAATTTGAATACAAATTATTTGTAAAATATATTAAACTGTTTATTAATTTCACATTTTTTTTATTTATTCATGGTTTCGTATTCAGACTTTAACATTCAAATTTTTTATTTTGATCATAATATCAAATTATAATTTAAATTATTTTAAAAATTCGATCGGTTTAATTTTTAATAGACTTATAAGTATTTTTAGCCATCCCAAAAAAAAAAAGGGGTGTATTTTTAGCTAGTAAAAGTAAAGTGAGAGTATCTAAACTTTGAATTTACAGTTTTTAATTTAATAAAATGATTTTTTTTTCTTTTTTGAATTACAGGTCAAATTTAAGCTTTACATCTAACCAAATAAAAATAAATCTTGTACTTTGAGATTGCTAGATTGTGACATTTTTTTATCATTAATTTCATATGTTCATTTCAAAATTGTTGGCTTTAAATTGTAATATAAGGTCTTTTATAAAATTAAATATTGTACTAATATAAGGAAATTACTTATTTATTTTTTAATTTATATATGTTATGATTTTTTTTATCTAGCCATATATTTAGGAATTTTTAATCCTTGAAATTAATTATAACTATTTAGTATTACTTAATCTAAAAAATTTAGTAAATTAAACTATTTTATTTTAAAATTTTGGATTAATTAAATTATCTGAAAACCAAAATCAAAGATATATAGACCGTTTCATTATATTACCAGTGGATTCAAAGGAGACCATTAATAAATCAATAATATTGTAGGCTAAACAGTAAGGGTAATCCATATATTAACACTAAATTAGTACTAATATTATGGTTGGCAAAAATGAAACTCAAAACTTTCAAATTCTACCATCTTCATAGAAAGTATAATGTCAAATCATGCCACTACAATTGACATTTTATTAAATTATATTATTTCTTCCATTTAAATAGTGTATTTTAAAAAAATATATATTTTATTATTTAATCTTTCACGAAAATATTATGTTGTTGCTAGTGTACACATACACATTTTACCCGCCCAATTAAATATATTTATTTTTTAAAAATATAAAATTTTCATTAATTTTGAAAGAATTACAAAAATTGAGATATAGCATATATCTTTTTATACAAATGAAAATTCATTCACAAAAACTAAAATTTGATATTTGACTTGAATTTATAACATGCTTCACTTATTGGATTCAACTACTTAATTTTTTCTTATAACAATTTTGAGTTTTTTCACACTTGAATCTTTTTATGAGTCTTTTATACTTCACTCTTTCTATGAGTATTATTGATTTTTTCTCGTGAAAATTTGTTCTCTTTTATTAAGAGTTTATTTTTCTCTTTTTTTGAGAGATTCTTGTTTATTGGAGAGGATTTCAAGTCATCTTAAAAGGAAAACATTATTCAAAAGAAAAAAATATCAAATTAATGAGAAAAAAAAAATCCTAATAGATATAAGATTATTACATAAAAAGTAGATTAAAAAAATTCGTAAGGGCTACAATAAGCAATAGCTGACTGCAACTCAAAAATTTTTTAAGAAAGAGCTGTTAGGATAAATATGAAAATAAGGCAGCTAGGACTTTTTTTCTTTTTTGAAAATAAGGAGGCAATGATTTTTAAATATATTAAATTTTAAAAATAAATATACACTGTTTAATTATCTATTCAAATGTTAGAGATAAATTATGTAATTAATTAAAATATAAGGACTAATAAGTAAGATCAAATATCAATTTGGGAAAAAAAAATCAAATATCAAGGATTAATATAATTCAGTTTTATTTTATACAAAAATAAAATCTAAAAACCATGACAATTGCATTTGATTCGGATTGACTGATTTTATTTTGATTAAAAGAGAGAGAGAGAGGAAGAAAAGAAAATGCTGATCCAACGTGCATCGGATCAAAAAATTACAAATATGTAGTCTACAAATCTTACATCATAGAAAGTTCTTGGAAGATTTCCTACTTAAAAGTGGAAGATGCGTGTGAGGAATAGTAATAGTACCCATAATTTTTTTTGACATGTAATGGTACCTATAAATATAAGTACTTTCCATTCAACAAACTATCACACAATTCTCTTTTTCTTTCTTTCTGTACTTACCCAACCCAACACACAAAAAAAAAATGGACTCTCCTTCTTCTTCTTCAATTAAAGCTCTTGTTCAAGAGGTTAAGGAAGAAATGTTCACAAACATGGACCCTTATTCCTTTATTGCTAGCTCAGCTTATGACACAGCTTGGCTAGCCGTGGTTCCTGATATGGAAGACCCGTTGAAACCCATGTTCAAAAATTGCTTGGATTGGATTCTCAAAAACCAAAAACCAGTTGGGTTTTGGGGAGATTGCGATGCCCATGGCTTGCCTACTATTGAATCTCTTCCTTCAACTATTGCTTGTATGGTTGCACTTAAAAGATGGAATCTTGAAGAAACTATGATCCATAAAGGTTATTCATGCTAAATTATTTTAATTTTTTCACATTATGAAACTTTTATAGTAACTCATTCTACTGAGATGGTACAACGGTTGGTGGTGTACATATATGTTAAAATGGGTTTATTGAACTTTTTTTAACCTTAAAATGTTTTAAAGTTTTTTTTTTGCATGTAAATTCACAAAAGTTTGACATTTAACTTGTATTTATTGTTTGAAATATAAAATAATTCAATCTTTGATCTTACAAAATTTTGTGTTTTTGGTTGTTTTGTTCAAAAATTATGCAAAACATGTTTTTGAAGATATGTTTTGTTTTTAACCTTCTTATAAGGAAGGAGGGGTCTAGTGCAGACGGAAGACACCAAAGGTTGTGGAGGCAACGTCTTGAGTTCGAAGCCTCTCACCTTCAACTAACCCCTCCTATCCCCCCTCCCCCAAATATCTATGAAAAAAAAAAAGAAAAATGTTTTAAAAGTGAAATAAGATTGAAGAACAACCACAACATTTTGGAAATCAACAAAAAATCTATTTTTATGGTCCACTCCACTAAGCAATCATATAATAACCAGAAATTGTCACATGAATTTTTTTTTTCTTTTAATGGTCGGTCCATTTTTCTTGCTGTTTTAGTGGGACTAAGTAGCCGTAGACCCATATTCAAAATCTAACACTCTTGCATGATTTTCAAACTTGTTAGGAAATAGTTGCATTTCAGAAATTTCCTCAATTTGTTTTTACTTTAAGTGGGACTTGTTTTTCAAAGTATGTTTTCTAAAATATAGGATAGTTGTTGATTTTTTAAAAATAAATTTTACTCTTGCTATATTTATTATTATGATTTTAATTCAATGAGATAATAAAATAGTGTTCGTATACCGTCAATCTACATTCATTTATTTCCTCATTCTCCTGAAGTGGCGCTCATTTTTAATTTATTTGAACCCACCCTAACTTGTCCACCAAAATTTAAAAAATTGGAAAAAATCATTGTCAATTTTCTCACATGATGATGGATACTAATATATATTCCCTTTTAAAATTTTTCTATAATTTAACTAAGCTAAATAATTATATTTAAAAAAAATAAGTTAAATACTTAGGCTGTGCTCCCAATAGCTTTTAGCGTTTTGACTAATCAAAATGTTGAAGTTTGCTTTGCTAGTATTCGATAAAATAGTTTTCATGTAACATTTAGCTGTTTATGGTGCATTCGGTAAATTTAGCAGTTTTGGTAGCATTTATCAAAATTGGGTCTAACTCACCTGAAAACCTAAATTGACAAGTGATGATTGCCCAATCTTATAAAGACCATACATTCTTTACTCCAATTCGATGTGTGATCTAATAGCTTTGGTTATAACATTACTTAAACAGCTTTTTCAAAAACATCTTTATCAAACGTTAAAAAGAAAATGACCTTTAGTATTTTGATCGGTTAAAAAGCTAAAAATTATTTCAAAAGTTATTATTGAATACAATCTAAGTAGCATTTTATAAAAAATTAATTTTCTTAACCTTTTAGTATTTTGTAAAAAATTAAACATTACTTAAACAGTTACATTGACTCAACACACATAATTCAAGGATGGTGTTTTATATATATATATTATTCAATTATTTTTTTTGAAAAAATCAATGATTGACATTAAGGGGTCTAAAATATAAAATGTAATATAAAATAAGAGGGTGAAATCATCCTATTTATTTTACTTTATTGTTTTACACATATTTATTTTACTTTTTAATTTTACATCTATGTGTTTGAATTGATGAAAAATAATATAGAAGGATGTAAAATAAATAGTGTTGAACTTTATGAATTGGTATGCAATTTATTATTTTTCATAGTTACTATTCACTTTCCTTCCAATTTGAGAGGAAAATATTTTGATATAAAATAAATTTATTTTACCTCCTATCATTTATTTTCCTTCAAACCAAATGTGGTATTTTGTAAACTTCAATGCAAAATTGCCCGTCATTTTACACCATCTTTATTTTACACTCATGCAAACACCCTTTAAGTAAAAAATTCTTAAACCATACCTTTCTAAAAGGTAACAAGCATTATTGCCGAAGTCCAAGAGGTGGCCTAGTGGTAAGGCACCTCTTTTCTGGGACCTGAAGTTCCGAATTTGAGGCTTGTCAATTTTCCTTCCCCAAATTCTCCAAATAGAATAGAATATCTATGTAAAAAGAAAAAGCAAGCATTATTGCCGGTCAAGTAAGTGCTAAATTAGAATTAATATATATACTGCCAAAAGTGTATTCAACAAAGGCAAATTAATTACTTATGAGGAATAATGATTAATAAAATTGTCTGACTCGTCAGTAATTTTATCTTTTCTCAGGAATGGAATTTATAGAGTCAAATGCAGAAAAAATAATTGGAGAAACATATGAAAAATGTCCACGTTGGTTCGCCATCATTTTCCCTCCAATTCTTGAACTTGCTCGTTCTAATGGCCTCGACATTATATTCCCAGACATGCTTAAAGGTGCTGTAATGGACACTTTCTATACAAGACAAGAAATTCTTGAAAGGTAAGCTCTTTTTTTTAATAATTTATTGAGAGGAGATTAATATTTTTTTTTCAAAAATTTTAAATTTAAAATTAACTTAGTTAATTTATTTATAGGAAAATAATAGTATTTTATTCTTAGATTTTGTAGTATATGATGTTAGACAAAAGGTCCAATTTAGCATTTCAACTTCACTTCAATGTTAACATGGGACATATTTACTTTTTTGACTCTTCGAATTAGACCTTAAATTTCCATTCCAAAAGAATTTGACAAACTGCTCAATTTAGCTCATCTCATTTTCAAAATTGAAGTCAAGTTCAACCACATTGTTATTATTATGATGAATCCACTCTTTTGCTTATACCAATTCCCTTCAACTAAGTCCGTAAAGAATTTTCCTATTTTGATGAAAGTCACGTATACCTTTTTTTAATTTAAGAATTATTTTAAAAAAAAAAAGCAGAGATAAACAAGAAATATTATAAAAAAATTCGGAGACCAAATATTAATTTTCTCATATGGTGACAGGGAACAACTTGTGGACAGGGACCATTATCCACCATTGTTAGCTTATCTTGAAGCATTGCCTTTATACAACATAGATGAAGAACATGTGAATGAGCATTTGGGAAAAGATGGTTCATTGTTTCACTCTCCTTCTGCTTCAGCTAGAGCTTTCATGGCTACTGGAAATAAAAAGTGTTTAAATTACTTGCAATCTCTTGTTCAGAAATTCCCTAATGGAGGAGGTTATTATTAATTTAATTTAATTATTAATTAACTAATTAATTATTTTTACTAAAATGAAAATAATTAATTTTTGATGCAGTTCCATCCACATATCCAATGGATGAGGACCTAATAAAGCTTTGCATGATTAACCAATTGCATAAATTGGGTTTGGCTGAGCATTTTAATCATGAGATTCAACAAGTTTTGGACCATGTTTATAGGTAATTAATTTATTTGATTACTTTAAATTAATTTACTATTACTAATATTTTATTTAATTAAAATTTTTACCAGGAATTACATGAATGAAGAATCAAAAGGAAAATCAATTGCTTCAAGTTTATATAAAGATTCTTTAGCATTTTGGCTCTTGAGGATGTATGGATATAATGTATCACCAAGTATGATTTTCTAGACCCATTTTATTTATAATTTATTCTTAATCATACGGTATTAATTATATATTTAATTATACAATTTTCCAGGGATGTTTTGTTGGTTTTTACATGATGAAGAAATCAAAAATCAAATAAAAAATGATTCTGAATTCTTCTCAAGTGTAATGCTTAATGTTCACAAAGCAACTGATCTTATGTTTTCTGGAGAATATGAAATTGAGGAAGCAAAATCATTTTCAAGGAATTTTCTCGAGAAAATTATTTCAATGGAAAAAAGTGAAAACAAGAAAGTTATATCACCTTTTCCAAATTTTCATGCAGTGGTAATTTCACAAACTAAAATCCATACAATTTATTTTCTTTAACAACATTAAATGATCCAAAGTTTTTTTTTTTTGTTTTGTTTCACTTAGATCAAGAATGAGTTGAAATTTCCATGGTTGGCTCGATTAGATCATCTTGAAAATAGAATGTGGATTGAAGAAAAGAATGTCTCTGCTTTATGGATGGGAAAATCCTCCTTCCTCAGGATTTCAAGCATTTATAATGAGAAGCTAATGCACCTTGCAAAACAAAATTTCGAATTTCGCCAATCGATTTACATGAAAGAACTGGAAGAAATTAAAAGGTAGTATATAACTTTTTTTTTTTTTTTTGAAAAAAACAATATCATTAATTTTGGAAGATTTATATATAATTTTTTTTTTTTTAAATAATGAAATAGGTGGTCGAAAAAATGGGGTCTCACTGACATGGGATTTGGTCGCGAAAAAACAACATATTGTTATTTCGCGGTAGCAGCTAGTACTTCACTTCCTCAGGATTCTCATATAAGAAAATTTGTTGCTAAAAGTGCAATAATTATCACAGTAGCTGATGATTTTTATGACATGGAAGGATCTTTACATGACTTGGAAAAACTTACTCTAGCAATTCAAAGGTAACAAAAATATTCGGAAAAAAAAATCGTAGCACATTTTGTTAATACCAAAGTAATCACAATTTTATAAATTTAAATTTATTTAATTATTTTTTCTGATATTAACAAATTCTTATATAAAAGTAGTAGCACCCAAAATTTATAGTGCTGTATGCGATTGTATAAACTAATTATGTTTTAACGAATTCAACAGATGGGATGGTACGGCGTTGAATGGCCCTAGTAGGACCATTTTTAACGTTCTTGATGATCTTGTAAAAGAAATGGCTGCAACACATTTTCAATGCGAGGGGATAGATATAACAGAAAATCTTCAATACATTGTGAGAATTTTAAGATTAAAAGTTAATTTATTTAACTATTGCAAAGGGGTTTTTTTTTTTTTTTTCACTAATTTTGATAAATTATTTGATTTTTATAGTGGTATGAGACATTTAATGCTTGGTTTATGGAAGCTAAGTGGAGCAAAAGTGGAATTAGACCAACAGAAGAGGTGTGTTTGAAAATTGGAATGACTTCAATTGCTACACATACTTTAGTTCTTCCTGCTGCTTGTTTTTTGAATCCAAGTTTACCAAATGATCAATTGAAGCCAGAAAAATATGATAATATTACTCAGTTGCTTATGATGATTCCAAGGTTGTTGAACGATATCCAAAGTTATGAGGTAATTTTGAAATTTGGTTGTTTTCGGTAATATTTAGTAAGCCGTTTTGTTGCACAATTTTTTTCTTTGTAACATTACGGAGAATTGATTACAATTTAAAAAATAATAATAATAAAATTATGTAATGTAATGTGATCAGTTGTATTATGCTATATAATCCTGATTACATTCCATTACTAAAAAAGATTACATTGATTATAAAGAAAATCATACAATGAAATCACAATTATATTACATTACAGAGAAAATCATGCAACATAATTATATTACATTACATTACGGCTTACCGATCACTCTCAGAGTATTTCAGTGTTTCTAAAAATTCTTTTTCATGTTGAATCAAAAATCACAGAAGGAAGAAAAAGAAGGAAAACAGAATTTTGTTCTGCTACACAGAGAAAAAAATCAAGAAGCAGAAATAGCAGAAGCAATAGCATATGTACAAGAAATGGTGGACGAGAAGAAAAAAGAATTCCTCCAACATGTTTTAATTAACGGATTTAACGAATTTTCCAAAGAAACCAGACACTTACATTTGTCATGTCTGAAAGTATTTCAGATGTTTTTTTATTCAACCAACCGTTACGACAGTAGTACGGACATGCTTCAAGACATTCAAAAAGCTATATATTTACCTGTGTTAGTTGATGCTCCGTCACCGTTGAAGCTTCCTCAAGAACTCTGTCCGTTTGTTCCTCCGCCATCGCCTCTGCATTCTGCTAAATCCGGATATAGACAGCGTCAAACAGTCGTTAACTATCACTTTCTTCACCGGAGTTTCAAGAATAACACTGTCAACTATTCTGCTAAACCATTTCTTCTGCCTGGTTCAAGAATTCAACCCATCAAACAAATTTTCTTTTCATGCAAGAAATTTTGCATGATATAAATGGATGAAAATGATAAGCTTGTAATATATTGAATAAGGAGCAGAAAATTTTTATTTGTATTTCAATTATGTTTGAAATTTGATTTTTGTTTAATGAATATATATTTTAATATTGCATAAGAAATTAACGAAAGTTTGTAAATTTTATATTTCAAGTACATATTTTATTTTTATGTTTAAATGTAGATTTTATTTATTTTTTTTCAGATGTTAATAATGTTATTGTCATAAGAAGGAATTATATAATTTAGCTGGAAATTACAAAATTGGAAAACTGATCATCCATTTTCATTTCTTTTGTTAATTTTTAGCTTACTCTGTTTACAAAGATAACATCTTTAAGGAAAAAGATTATATTATGTTTTATATATATATAAATGAAAGCAAAATACAGTTGAACTACTTCAACTCTTTTTTCTACTGCTACATGTATAGCTATTAGTCTGCATTATCAGTTTCGCAAAGAAAGCGGAGATTTTCCTTGAAGATAAGCAGAGAAGAATGCCAGCGATCCGCTGGGTTTAAAGCTCGGAACATCATGTCCTGCTCCTCTAAATGTTGCATAAGTTAGCCCTTCATATTCTTGATACCACCCACTTACCTGAACATAACCAATTTCTCAGATGTCATTCAGCTATATTAAATTACGAAAACGTATAATAAATGACGATAATAAGCCCTGTAGTTATCAATGTTGGAGTGTGTTTGTTTGTTATAACTTGAGCTTTTCTGCTTTTAGCTTCTAAAAAGCACATGTGAAAAAGCAGTAACTTGCTGCTTTAATTAAAACAGCTTATAAGTCTAGACAAACTGGTAAATGGATAGAAAAATCACCTGCCCCTGATGGTACCAAGGCCTCCAGGCTTTGGTGATGGGCAACCCCAGCGTAGCTAAGCTGTATCTCGTAGATAGTACAGGAACTCGTCCGTCTGTATCACCACTGAGATGACAATCGGGAATGAGACACGAGAGAAATTTTTTTAAGACAGAGAGGAGAAAACAGAGAAAACGCAGACCTGTAGACCCATAATCTAAGTCCAGCTGCAATAAGCTTCTTGTATATGGGAAGAACTGATGGTTTTGAATATGACCATTCATCATATATCTTTTCACTGAATCCCAAAAAAAAAAAAAAAAAGTCCGTTAAATCATTCGGATTAATTTGAAGTGAGAGTGGAAAATATATATATATATAGAGAGAGAGAGAGGGAGAGAGGGTTGATTACTTGCATATGCTCCAGTTTTTGAACCAGTGACCATCATTAACATGGAGGGCCTTTTGAACATCAGGTCTGTTGTAGAAAGATCTTGCATAATTATCCAGACATGGATCAAACCCGCCCATAATCCTCGGAATCTGATATATGAACACAAAATAATTTCTTTTAATCATCGTCAAATGCATGTAAAGGACACAAATCATCATTAATAACGTATTGTTTCTATAAGCTTATAAGTTGCTTAAAACAGATTTTGAGTTTTGAAGTAGGCAAGTTCAGTATTTTTTAAAACTTTAATTTTAACTTTTACGTAACTTATACAAAAGTTGGTATTTGTAACTTTGCAAAAAATCTCCTTATAAAGAGATGTTGTTTGACTAAGCATAAGACGAAAATACCAGTAGTTATAACTTCCATATACACTCCCACTACCCCACGAAGGATTTTCTAGTTATTTTAACTATTTTAAATCCTTATAAGCTATTTATAAGTTTAGAAAAACACTTCACAACCACCTTTCTAGTAATTATCACTCACCATTGTAGTTCTGGACGTACGCTTAAGCATGACTTGAATATATTTGCCGTCTGCACTTGCAGAATTGCGAATACAAACTGAAGTATAAATGCTGAAAATATCTATCTCATCGTACTGTCGAAATAATTCAGCAACAGATCGATCACAATCGCCATTACTCCACGGATCATTACTGCTAAAATCACAGCTTTGCCGTATTATCTTATGGGTTTCATCTGATATTATAGCATGGCTCCAAGCATAATCCACAATACCGGTCCAGTCCTCAGCATCACTTGTTTCAGGATTACCCATCTGTCCTAATCCAAAAAGAAGCTCTTAGTCAATTTTTATTGAGAAATGGAATCTATTATGGCTGTGTATAAGATTTTTACAGATCTTATATCGAGAACCATACCAGAACACCCCTAATATCAATGTGAAGCGAAGAATCCTTGTTCTTCTCAAGTATCATCTCCGCAAGAACGGGAATGTATTTTCCTGTTAATACAAGTAAAGATTATTGTAAGATGGGAATTTAAACAAGATTAGTGTAGCTAAGTATTGTTGTTGTGAAATACCTGCATAGCTCTCCCCGGCAATATAAAATGCCCGGTTCCTGTATGATGGAAATTTGACAAACCAATTGTGCAGGAAAGCATAAGCATCTTTTGCTACACATGGTAAACAGTAAGGGTATTAGAATTTACCGCTTGTTCTAAAACTGGTCCAAAACATCAAGAACACAGAGCACATCCATAACTAAACAAAATGGCAAATATTTGTAGCTCACTCACCGGTGAAATCGTCGCCGAGATCATTGTAATCAGTAGTTGTATTCGAGTACGAAAAACCAACTCCCACTGGAGATTCCAGGAATAATATGTTGGCCTCTGAGTCATCATAAGCACAAATAATTTAGAAATCAATCTTATAATCATCATGGAGCATATTATATTTGATTACACAATACCCCATGTGATATGCTATTGTGCAAAAATCAGAGAATGTGCGAAAGAAGCTGCGGGCCCTTGTGTACCTGTATTCCATGAATACTGATTAAATTTAAGTTCATGCCCATCATTATCCACTAGGAAAGGGCCAATCTCTTGTGTTGCTCCATATCCCACAGAAGAGCATCCAGGACCTGAAAGATGAGGCATCCATCTTGTCACCTTATTTCAGAACATTGGAATAAAATAAATAAAAGAGTAAAAGAACATTTTAGAGGAAGAGTTGAAAATGAGTACACACACAGAACAGTAAATAAATGGAAATATCAAATATTTTTGTTCTTAAATGGTGTGGGGTTCCAAGGACCAGGCAAAGCAACAAGAAAACATTGAGAGAAACCTGCATTTATTATATGAATTTGTAAATAATATGGTCGAAAAAGATCAGCACTTGAATCTTAATGTGGCCTTCAAGATATTTTCTTAATGACTAAAAAATCTTCTCAAAAGATATAATCAAAGCCTAAATTTAGATCCAGTCAAATATGTCCTCCCCAACATCCATCAGTTCAGTCAAGCTGGAGGGTAAAATGGGTAAGTAGACCAAACCAGGAATGCAGGAATGTTCTGGAAATTCTGTTCTTCATATTTTCCTCCTCAGGTAACAAGAAATTGATCATCGAGATTGTCTCTTTTTTTGTCTAACTAAAAGGAAAAAAGTATGGAATTTAACAATCCAAATTTATACTATGTTCATGTGCTTACTTACCTCCATTAAGCCACAATACTAAAGGTTTTTCTTCAGGATGTTTGGTGGCTTCATAGAACCAATAAAAGAGGGCTCTGCCATTCTTTTCATTTACGGAAACATAACCAGCATAGTGCCGAAAGTCCACATCTGGTTGGCCTGGCAAATTAGTTACCAAGTGATCATTGTCGAGTGAGTTTGATTGCTTCTGACCAACCAATGATTGGTGCCGAGCACTCAAAACAGTCTCCACAGAGATGATTATAGCAACTAGAACCAATGTGAGAAAATTTGTCATCTTAAACGAGAATTCCAAATGTGAAACCAACTTAGAAATGGCTTTACAAATTAGAATGACAACTGAAGAAGATGGACAGGTCTATTTATACTAACCAACCAGAGAGCACCTTTAGAGGAGAGAATAATTTGAAAAAATAAATAAATAATATATGGGAAAGAGTAGTCCTACGTGGCATTGTGATTTTTTTTTATCAGGATAGCAACCTTACATCATCTGACATGGATTTTTATACTGCACCCTAGAGTATTATTTGCATGAGCTGCAAACTGACACCTTACATCAACTAAATAAAGATAATTATTTTCCATATATACATATGTCAAATTTGCAGTGAATATTTGTGTAATTACACTATTAGAGTGTACATATCTTTCATATAATCCAATGTTACAGTTGATTATGGTGTAAATATATGATTACTATTTTAGAACACAAGAAAACAAAAATTAATAGCTGATTCTCTATAATGTAAAGAATTTTTTTGTTCTCATTTTGAGAGGCATTTGCCAGACTGACACGGGTTTTGCTGAAAAATTGTAAATTGTTATTCTGCTATTAATGAAGCTATTCATATGATAAGTTAGCAGGAAAATAGAAAAACTACTAACTAACTACTAACTGCTAACTTATCACAGAACAGGAGAATCTAATTAAATTAAGTAATAACTGAGCTGGAATGATATGTTCTAGAACTGGGTTGCAGTGGCACAATTTTTCATAGCTCAAAATGAGTTGAGATTCTGTGGAGCTACCATTTGTAAAATGGGTTGTTATATAAGACACTGTAACATGAAAATGGTATGTATCTATTAAACATTGAGTAAATTATATTAAATTATTGTCAAAAAAGGTATCCATGATCAGATATATTTTTGACTTCTGGGGGATTATACCCTACCTCTAAGAAGAAAGATAATCCTGAACTTTTCGAGTTATTACAGTTGCAATATTATGGAAACACAGCCAAGCGTTTCCACTTTTCGTCTATTACTCAAGAATTGATCCCCCCAAAAGACATGTATCAAAAGAGAATCAAGAAAAAATAGGAAGGAAATTCACAAAAAATAATAAAGGGATGGAATTTGGAAAATATTCTGAGTCTTTATCTGACTTTACCTATATCTGTTTGTATTCCTATTTCTGTATTGCTTTCATCTTATATCCTCTCTCTCTCTCTCCAATTCTATTTTCAATTTGACTACTGGTCAGAGAATAATCTATTGGGCTCCAAAGTTATGATTTCAACAGCAAATTCTCAAGGGGTTCAAATAAACAGGACAGCCCAAAATCCAAGAGCAGAACAAATTCTAAAACCATCAATAGAAATTTCCTAATAAATTCTTCTATTTCATGTCTAGGAAAAAATATATATATATATTTTACTTGCTACATTTATCATGAAGGGAGGAAACATTACAATAAAAACAACAGGAAGAATCATTTAAGTGTCATTTATTATAATTAATGAATTATGTTTACAAGAAGGTGCAAATTGCTCTAAAGCTTATCCAGAAGCTTCTAACCAGTGGAATGGTCTACGACTAAATAAACCTAGAGATGAACAAATCACGAGTGGGGGCAATCTTTGATCGTTAGACTACTGTTACAGAGTCAAACATTACAATACTGCACTGAAGATTTGAAGACTATGAAAAGTTTTAAATCCAGTTATAGCACATGGTGATATCTTGTCAGATAAATCATGTTCTTGCTAGTCACTTCTAACGTCATGAAAACGCCCAAGTGGAGAAAAGGGATTGGTATAAATACCTATTCCCAAATTGGTGGTGCTCTAAAATAGACAAAAAGGCAACTATTTTTCTAAGAATCTCATCATCACAAAGTAGAAAGATGGAGTTTTGTGGCGAACCTCTTGAATCTGATGATGATGATGATGAACCTAAGTGGTGATATGGAAGGAATAACTAGGTTGTTGAATAATGACCTGGATTCCATCTTTATTTAGTTGAAAAATGAGATGGAAATCATCTCTCTCACATATTCAGTCTATAATTTATTTGCAACTTTTTCTTTATTTTCAATTCAAAGATATTCTTTCATGAGAATTCATCAACATATTAAAAAAATTATGCTTTAAAAGATGCTATTCTGACATCTATTATGGCTAATGTGCTTTTGTTATTCATAATTCCTAATATTGTTTAAGCTCCAAAATAACAATCCAATTCTCATTTGTTCATTATCTAATATCACATAATCATAGCAAGTTATGATGCTAGTCAACACTCCTCAATCAGATACAACGGATTGGCATAATCTTTTTATAAAGTATCAAACTTTAAAAACATAATAGTCATTTGCTATGATTCCATATCTAAAATTCTAAATTAGGAACTTAATAGCTAATGAATATAGTATTATCTATGACTAGTTTCCGCACCCTGCATCAGCGTTTTTTTTTTGCCACCAGAAAATGGCAACCAACAAAAGATTTGCTACATCAACTTCCAACTTCTAAAGCTCTAAATTGGCCAATAGATTTCCACCATTACCTAACTCAACTTATTAGGTCTTTCCATTTACTTACTTTGTTTAGCAACCAATAAGGACTGATCAATGAAAAGATTAAAAAGTGCAAGGTGTGCTAACCAAAATAGCATATAGCTTATAATTTAATAAATTTATAGTAAAGATCAAAACTTTTCATGTGGCTACAAAAGACAATTATAAAATTTTTTCTAACTTAAACATCTTTTTTTTCCTGATTTTTCCTTTTAACAGATAAGGGTATGATCAACTTAAATTGCGATAGACCGCACTATCCAAGGAGCTGCAGGTTCAATATCAATTTTTTTTCAAAGAAAGTGTTATTTCATAAGTACTTCAGTTGTCAATAGCCATGCAGAGAGCAAATATAGGAATCTAATCCACAATCATGATGTTCCTCAAACCTAAGCTTGCTGGTACTAGCGCATCTTAAAACCATTATCTTAAATTAGTAATAAATTAAGCTATAGTTCTTGCTTAAGTTCGAATTAACAAGAAGAATATGCAATTAAATTATATTCATATCCTATCTATTACCAATTTATCAAGTACTTGGCCAAATAAAAAAACACATAAACAGCAAGTGCTGTGAAATTTATCTTATCTCTATCTGATTCAGTCCCCGTTTGACCCTTAGCATGAGAAGAAAAAATATATAAGAGTTCATTCCAATAAAGTTTTCCTCTTCTCAAAGCAAAATTGGATTTGTTCATATATACTTTGACTTACCAACCATTTTTGCATCACTATCAATTGAATAAACAAATGTGTTCACCCTCCGACAAACCTTTGTGGATCAGTTAGTATTCCTTGAGCAAACTAAAGTATATTTCAACATAAATTAAGTGAAATACTTCAAAAAAATTTTCCTCTAAGTGATGTTATATCCTAGAAGAATAAATACTAAAATTCCTGAAGTAGGACTCTGTTTGTGGAAGGTTTTTCCTTGACCTTGAGTTCTGTATTCTTTTATTATTCCCTCTGAATTACCTTATCTTTTTCATGTTACAAGCAACTCCATGCATAAAGATAAACAGCAAGTGCTGTGAAATTTATCTTATCTCTATCTGATTCAGTCGCCGTTTGACCCTTTTAAGAGCATGAGAAGAAAAAATACATATGAGTTACATTCCAATAAAGTTTTCTCAAAGCAAAATTGGATTTGTTCATATATACTTTGACTTACCAACCATTTTTGCATCCCTATCAAATGAATAAACAAATGTGTTCACCGTCCAACAAACCTCTGTGGATGAGTTAGCATGCCTTGAGCAAACTAAAGTATATTTCAACATAAGTTAAGTGAAATACTTCAAAAAATTTTCCTCTAAGTGATGTTATATACTAGAAGAATAAATACTAAAATTCCCCAAGTGGGACTCTGTTTGTGGAAGGTTTTTCCTTGACCTTGAGTTCTGTATTCTTTTGTTATTCCCTCTGAATTACCTTTATCTTTTTCATGTTGCAAGCAACTCCATGCATAGAAAGAAGAATATATTTCCACTTTCTGTTCCTTGTGTAAACATCTTATTTCTATAATAATAATAATAAAACTTTAAAAATCTCTCTCAGCTCTTGCAAGTGAATTATCATATTTGGTACTGAAAAGAAGACTAGCAACTCTACTTCTGTATCAGATATGCATGTCATTAACTTTCTTTTTGCCCATAATTCCAGCAAGATTAAACAATGGTGTTTTATAGAAGACAGCCAACTGCAGCTGCACATTTGCCTAGAAAACAAGAATTTTTCACAATGCAATCCTCAAACCAACTTATTTGGCTGCATTTTAAGGGGTGGGTCTTGGGGTCAGAAGGTTAACTGAGGAGAGAGAACACAGAATTTTATATTTTGTTTTAAACTCCTTCCTTGCTCTCTTGTTTGAAGCTTTACATGATTAAATATTTGTTAACCCTTAACTATTATAAGTTTTACTGAAGAGATATAATTATGACCCTTCTATTTATAATTCCCATACCAAAACATCGCTAAATTTTAATCCAATGTAACTCCGCAGTATCCTTAAATGAGTGAGATACTATGTAATTCATTGCCACTTTAAGCCGAACTAATTTACTAAACAAATTTGATAAATTGCATCTAGCGACCTCATTGAATGTAATTACTAATTAGGCGTTTAGTTTAGAGCCTCAAAGAAAGCAGAAGAAAGGCACTGACCTCAGCTTCCAAAATAAATGGGGAGACTTGCCTACTTAGTGCCTACATGTTAAGAGCCAAGCCAACCGTTGAAAGTCTGACCCAGCCCGACCCAACTCAGTGAAAATTCCAGTGCACCTCTAGCAGCCAACCAAATCCAACCATAAAATCATATTTCGCATCCTTCTTGTTTTGTCTCTAAGGATGCACGAACAAGAAAATCTCTTAGCAGCAACTGAAATTCACTGTTGGGGGAAAACCCCAGAAGAAGAGTACTACAAGCAACAAGGAATCAGAGCCTCACATTCATTTTACACCTCACCAAGAGGCCTCTCCCTCTTCACCAGATCATGGCTCCCAAGCTCTTCAACCCCTCCACGTGGCATCCTCTGTATGGTCCATGGCTATGGCTCTGACATTAGCTGGTCATTTCAGGCCACAGCTATCTACTTTGCCCAGATGGGTTTTGCTTGTTTTGGTATAGACATTGAAGGCCATGGCAGATCTCAAGGTCTCAAAGCCTATGTCCCAAACGTAGATCTTGTAGTTCAAGATTGCACCTTTTTCTTCAACTCTATCAAACAAGATCCCCAATTTCATGGGTTACCTGTATTTCTATACGGTGAATCAATGGGTGGTGCTATTTGTCTTCTTATCCATCTAGCAAACCCTAGAGACTATGATGGAGCAATTCTGGTAGCACCCATGTGTAAAATATCAGAAAAATTGAGACCCAGATGGCCAATTACAGAAATCCTAACAATTATTGCAAAAATTTTTCCAACATGGGCAATTGTACCAACAGAAGATGTATTATCCAAATCAATCAAAGTCGAAGAAAAGAAGCCAATTGGAGAAATGAATCCATTAAGATACAAAGGAAAACCAAGATTGGGTACTGTTCTTGAGCTAATCAGAGTCACAGAATACCTTAGCCAAAGATTGTGTGATGTTAGTATTCCATTTCTGATCTTACACGGAAGTGATGATCTTGTTACCGAACCAAATGTTAGCAAAGCTCTGTATGAAGAAGCCAAAAGTATTGATAAAACAATTAAGATTTATGAAGGTATGATGCATTCTTTGTTGTTTGGCGAAACAGATGAGAATATTCAAATTGTTCGTAGCGATATTCTGTCCTGGTTGAATGAAAGATGCTAAGGAAATCTATTCTATCTGTCATTAGAAGAAGAAAGATTGAAAATTTAGAGTTTAATTCCATTAATAATCTGTCAAGAACTTGTAACAGACTCCATTACTAAATGGATTTTTTTAAATAAATGTATGATTTGGAATTGAATTACTATGATTTGGAATAACTTGATTTTCAATTTTAGGAAGTGCTTCCCTTACAATAATTGTAGGAAGAGCAGCTTAATTTTCTTGCATTGCTCATGAGTGTTGCTTTTTTCTTGTACTTAACTCTAGGGGTGTTCATTCGGGTACGGGTAGAACGGGTAAGTTAATTCGGGCAAAACGGGTAATTCGGGTAAAACAGGTAATTAATTCGGGTAATTCGGGCAATAATCGGGTAACAAATTTTTTGCCCGAATTACCCGTTCTGCCCGAATAACAAAACGACGTCGTTTAATCTGTAATTTTCATTTTAATGTTTTCGCTTCTTTATTTCCAGAAATATAATTTCCTTTTCTTGTTCTTTAGAAACTACTACTCATACTTTATTTCAATTCTCATTCATCTTTCGTCTAGTTCTATTTCAATTTATTTATTTTATTGATTTCATATTTTATTTGGTTCTGTATGATTGAAATTTTTCACAGGTAATTTGTAGAGACTTTTTCTTGTAATTTGTGGTAGGTAGCTCTCTTATTTCCAACTCACTTCCTTAAATAGATTTGGGTTATTGAATCAATTGTTTGCGCATTGTTCATAGCTTGACATGTAATTTGTTTGATTTGGGTATTATAAAATTGAAACTAAAGAACTGTCCTGACTTATTTTTGAGATGTGATCGGCATATGATGATTAAATCTAGTAAAATAAAAACTTTGATTTTAATTTGACTTTTCAAAATTTTGGTGTTAGTTTCATGTTTTAGATATAATCATAGAGTTACATTTTTTGGTATTAGGAACTTTTTTTTTGGTATATGCTATTTTATATTATTACGGATGGATTTTGGTGAATCAAGTGTATTGAATTCGAGAATTACATTACTGGAATGAGAGCAAAAAGCTCGTGAATTTTTCATTTCCTTTTTTTTTCTACCACATTGAGCTTTTGGCTATATAATTTATGATGGCATCTTATGTTTTGGGGCAACATCTTATTTTGATTATTGTGCAATGCGAAATGATTCATGTTAGCTCTTATAATTTTACAATTAAGTTTGAGATTTTAATTTTTAATTTGGGTAAATTCGGGTAAATTCAGGCAATTCGGGTAATTCGGGCAAAACGAGTAAAGAAAAAAAAAATCAGAAATACGCTAATTCGGGCAAGGATCGGACAATTTTTGCCCGATCTACCCGAATGAACACCCCTAGCAGCACCTGAAACATCACTCAAAGTATAAACTGTGGAAGCCCACCGGAGAAGATGACAATCATGCATGCTGACTTAAACATTTGGGAAAACAATAAAAGTTTACCCTCTTTAAGTTTATTGGACTAATATAACCCCTTTTCACTTTTTAAGGGTAAAAATTGCCCCCATTTTAAGTTTTGTAGTACAAAAATAGCCCTCCTTCAGATAGTTAACCCCAGTTGTTGATAATAATTAAGATGTGTAAATGAGCCGAGTCATTTGTGAGAGGCTCAAAGTTTGGCGCGATGATTTGATAAGTAAATGGACTGAGCTCAAGCCAAGATTTTAAACTTTTTGAAATGCTTGTTTAATTTAATTTTTTTCTGAAAACATGTATTAAATCAATATTTTTGTTGGAAATTCGTATTCTTTAATTATAATATAAAGATTAATTAATTCTTAAATAACAATTTTTATCTAACTAGCCATTTATAATCTGTTTCTTACTCTTATCTATGATTTTATAGGAAACGAACCGCTTCTGAGCTACTTTGGCTCGGCTCATCAACAGCTCGTTCGAGATCAGGAAAAAAAGTAAACAAGCTGAGCCTGAGCTTGGCAGCACTCAGCTTTGTTCGACTCGTTTATAGCCCTAGACACGTTTATCTCTGTCTTCGTTCTTCCTTTTCCATGACGGACCTTCACTATGTTCATTTAGAGAGGAAAAAAAAAGATCTATATATGATTCATTCTTGCAAAGAAACAAACATTTGGAGAAGACAAATGAGCTCATGGGCTCGATAGATGTTTTTGTAGAATATGTGTCTCAGATTGCCG
>CATIWJ010203191.1:0-10227 GCA_949640765.1 Croton laevigatus | reverse complement strand
TGAAAAATAACTTCTGGGGGTCAAATTATGAATATCAGAAGCGGAGGCACCAAAATAGACGTTTTCTAGGGGGCGCGGCATAATAATGAAAAACTGAAGCACCAAATAGGATATTTGCCGTCTCCCTTACCCATTTAACCTGGAACTGGGTCGTGATTTGGGTCACCGGCAAGCTCTGGGTTTTACGTCATAACTTCCGATTCTGGTGGCCAAATCTGGCGATCCACCTGTGGATCTCTTCGTATTGATGGCGCCAACCTGATGGTGGACTTAGATAGGACGGATGGTGTCTGTACAGAGAGAAAATTAAGGTGGAAGGTGGCTGGTCGGTAACCCATTTCCCAAATCTGACCATGCCAGAAAACACACCTCCGGCGACATTTTTCGGATTTTATTACATCAAAACTGATCACCAAAATCCCATGAGTGGTTTTGTGGTGTTAGATTTTAAAAACTATGGACGGATTATTTTTTGAAAAATAAAACATATTTTTACTTAGGTTTTAAGGTTAAAAATGGTTTCTATGGCCTTCCTTTTATAGGCCAAGCTAATTTGTTTTCTTCCTCATTTCTTAATCACCTGTAATGTTCCATTACCAAGCTTGTCTGCCATTTAATTAAATTATGCACCAAAAGTCTTCATTCTATTTTGTTTGTTTTTACATTTTTCTACTAATTCACATGGTTTTGTTTGCCACTTGATTAGATTTTCAATAAATTCTTATCATAATCTATCCATCAATTATTCTGTAAATAATTGATGAATTTATATTTAATTTAACTTTAATTACACTTAATTTGAATTTCATTTACATGGGTTTATATTTAGTATATAATGGTTTATTATTGTTTATTGGTTTATTATATATTTACTAAAGGTTTATGTGATTACAATGATTTATTCTTTCTCTTACTTGTTGTCGATAAAATTCACAAACTAATATTTACAGAAAAATTTCATACTTAACTATATTTATTTATATATATCAGTCTAATATCTTTTTTTTTATAGTCCGTAAATTTAATATGAAAATTTTTACTTAATCTAATTTTATTGATAAATCATAATTTGATCCTTTATTCAATAATTATCATTTTTAGGATGTTACAAGGTGATATATATAGATGTTGGGTCATTAAGGTTACCCTTTTAACCCTATAACCCATCACACTTTAATTGGATCTACCCATGATCTATAAGTCATCGGTGGATCTTAATTAATTAATACAAATACTAATTAATTAATTTCAACATCTCCCACTCGCACATGATAGTTTTTTTTATCTATCTTATCCAATCTTAAATCATATAAGCAAATAGATCGTGGACCAACATACCTCGAAAGCTCAAATGTCATACACCTGTTAGGGATATACGACCGTCTCGATAATCCACTAAAGGTTCTTTCATTATCAAGAACGTATGCCTTATCCCAGAAAGTTTCTATGCATTTATTGCCACTCACAATCAATTTCTAGCATTGTTTCGTTTGTTCACTATCATAAACTTATATACGATAGGTTGGCCAGCAAAACAAATGAAACCATGAATGCAGTTAACAACAATCTTGCCTTTATACATCATTTTCTTTGTAATGAATCGACTTTCTAATCTAGACAAAACCCTTTAGGCCGAATCACTTATGACCATCGATATTTTGCTAAAACCATAAAGTCAAGTCATACTCTGGAAATATGTTCTAGGTCATAAGTGTAAATTTCAAAAACCACATGTTAACGAATAGAGTCTCACAATAGGAAAAATCTGAGATCACAGAACTTTTGTTCATAATTTTTCAATCTTGGGGTCAACTTTAAAAACATATGGTATAATATCTCAAAAGTCAAAATAAAGTTAAAATTCATCATTCTTTAATTATGTAGTTCCTATTGATGAAATTTGATTGCTCTATCATTGCTCTAGGCGATCATATGTTGAAAAGGGAATTTTTTTTTTAATTTTATTGCTTAGTAATTATGTTGTGTGGTGTTGTTAATTCCACCTTTTCATTTAATGGAAAATGCTTTATTTTTTTCCATAGTGCTTGAGGGTGCTCTCTGAAGATAGTGACGATGCTAATTCTCATAGTTCAAATCAAGAACTTGCTTTATCCAAAGCTGTTGATGTAATGGCACAGACCATGGAAAGAAATGATGTTTTTGAGTTGAAGGAGGAGAAATATCAGGAGTACGAGGACAAATGTCATGAAAAATTATCAACTAGTAAGGCTAATGAGGTACAATTAGACTCTGAAGTTGTGGTGCCACCCTTAGCAACAGCACAGGAGAATGACAGTAATGCTGTTGGTGTTAGTGATACACATGATGGTCCTGAAAATAGAGTTGACGAGAAACCCATTGAAGAGGAGAAAATGCTTAGCTATAATAGGAAAATAACCGTTCTATATGAGCTTCTTTCAGCTTGTTTGGCTGATAAACGTGAAGATGATAAAAAATGTACCCGTCAAAGAAAGGGCTATGATGTTTGACATCATGTGGCTTTGAGATTGTTGGCAACTTGGCTTGATATCGAGTGGATAAAAATGGTTTGTACATATAGCTAACTCTTCCTTGTTGCCCTCATATAGAAGTCATGATTCTATATCTTTGGTACTTGAATAGATTGTTGCTATCTAAGAAGAAAGCTATGTACAGTATATTGTTATCTAAGTGGTTTATTACTGCAAAATTTTCTTTGCAGGAAGCCATTGAGACAATGATTACTTGCTCTTCAATGGCTATTGCAAAAGAGGAAGAAGCAAAGGAAAAAGAAAGTAAATCTTCTGGAAACAAGTGGGCTAAATGGAAGCGTAGGAGTATCATTGGTGCAGCTGCAATTACTGTAGGAACCTTGATGGCAATTACTGGAGGTGTGAAAATGCTTCATTTTCCCATCATAGGATTAATTGTTCTATTATTCATGAAGATATATTGCCATCATAGTGGCTCACACTTCTATTTTCATTCATTTTCTTTTAAACATAACAGGATCAACAGCCCCAACAATTGCTGCAAGATTTAGTGCCCTGGCTCCAACATTGCGCACTCTTGTTCCTATTATTTGTGTGAGCAGATTTGCAGCTGTTGGAGCAGTTGCTACTTCTGTTGTTGTCGCTGCATCCTTTGGAGGTAGGTATTCAACCAGTTTTCCCCTCTATCTTATATTTCATTTTGACAGATGTTTATGGGGATAAAGCAAACTTTGTTGACTTTTCCACGGCACTTCTGTGGATATATACTCTATGAATTTTGTATGGATATATACTTTAAGGAGTGATACAACAACCTTTTACTTCAACCATGTTTGTTTGCTCATAGAAGTTATGAACATTTGCATAATTGTTATTTTATTTTGATATTTAACCTTACCTCAATTAAGTCTTTAGATATTATTACATATATACTTGAACAGTTGAACTCAGTTTAGCCTCAGTCCTGAAAGTATATCCTCTTACTCCGTTCTCCTCTGTGCACGGTTAAATTAGGTGATGTCCCCATAGCTTATCAATTGGGAACCATTTTTCGAAAATGTAATTTGCTGTTTTGCATTGGCTATCATATAACCCAACTCTCCTCCTCCTACTTCCGTTGAACTGACTATGTGGGATTAAAGAATTCACAGGTGGAGTTGTGAGGCAAACCAAAAGTGTCGCCCGGTGGAGTTGGTAGTAGAATAATTGTCATGGCATAGCATGTTCTTGTCTTCAAATATTTGATGGTTATTTTTGGAGTGTTTGTTTATTTCTCTATATGAGAAATTATAATTGTTAGCATGATTATAGGAACAGTGTCTGTACATATTTATAGGATACTTGATTTTAGAGATTTATTTAGCATAATTCCAGTAATCGTGATTCTTGCCATATCTAACTCATATTATCTTGTATAAATAGAGTTGAATCTCTGTAAATTATATACATAGAAATACAAGATTTCAACAGTATCAAATCTGTCCAGCCCAATTTTTTGCCACGCCAAGATGGAGAAATCTGAAATTCCCAAACCTATTGTAACAGTTCTATCTGGCTTCAACTATAATCTTTGGGTTCAAGGAATGAAGAATTTTTTGATAGGTCGCAAGCTTTGGCGTATTGTTAATGGTGATATAACTAAGCCGTCAAATGTGAATGATGAAACTGATGCGACATTCTCAGAGTGTCTTGAGGATTGGGACAGTAAAAATCATCAAATTATCACCAGGTTCCGTATTACTTCCATCCCATCTATTCATATTTAATTTGCTGATTATGACTTTGCAAAACAAATCTAGGATTTTTTGGCTAATCGATATCAGACCACTGGTCTTGCTCACTATTATCAATTATGGACTACTCTCCATAACTTGAAACAAGAAATAGGTCAATCTGTTATTGATTTTTTTTGCACAAGTACAACCAATTTGGAATCAACTATCTCATGCCAAAATCAGTGAAGATCATCTTCATCTCATTCAAGTTCTTATGGCTCTTCGACCAGAGTATGAGGCTATTCGGGCATCTTTACTTCATCGCCATCCACTCCTATCATTGGATACTGCTATTCAAGAGATTCTTTTTGTAGAAACTCATCTTCATTTGGATAAAACTCCCTAATTTGATACAGCTCTTGCAACTGTTCGATCCTCACATTAGAAATCTGGCGCATAAATCTGTAAGAATTGTAATCAAATTGCTCATATTTTTACTACTTGCCCAACTGTAGAATGCACATATTGCCATAGTTGGCCATATTCTTAAAAATTATCCCACACGTCCTCCAAAACCAAAAGGTAGGACTTCAAAGCATAAGAACATCCCCAAGTCTGGATCTTCCTCTGTCACTGCTGTTGTTGCTACGAAGGTTCTACAGCCCTCACCATGAGTGACCTTAAGGCTTTACTCAAACAGGTTATATTCCCTGCTGCAATGTCTACTCCGGGTAATTCTTGTTGGTTTTTTTTACTCTGTTTGTTGCAATCATATGACATCTGATCTTCAATTTCTATCTTCTCCACAACCTACATCTTCCTTACCATTAATTCTTACTGCAAATGGTACAACCATGAACATCACACACATTGGTCATATGTCTACTTCCAAAGTTCATATTCTTGACACTTATTATATTCCTAATTTAGCTCTAAATCTTATCTCTGTTGGTCATTTGTGTGAAAAAGGCCTAAATGTTATTTTTTTCTCCACTTGGTGTACAGGCCCAGGATCCACACACGGGACAGATTCTTGGGACGGGTTGCAAGGTGAGTCAATTGTTTGAGCTTGCATCTTTACATCTTCCTTGGTGACTTATATCTGCAGCTACAATTCCCAATTCTTCCACTCATCAATGGCATCTTCGTTTTGGTCATGCCTTAGCCAGTAAACTCCAACCTTTAATTTCTCGGGGATTATTAGGATCCACAACTTTGAGTCTTTTAATTGTTTAAATTGTAAGCTTGCCAAACAACCAGCTTTGTCTTTTTCTAATAATGTTACCAATTCAGACACTCCCTTTGGCTTAATTCACTCTGACATTTAGGGTCCTTCCCCTATATCCTCCATGAATGGTTTTCATTACTTTGTGTTGTTTATTGATGATTATTCTCGTTATGTTTTGATATATTTTTTGAAATAATGTTCTGAATTATCGCAGATTTACATCACATTTGCAGATATGATTAAAACACAATTCTCTTGTGCCATTAAAATTCTTTGAACTGACAATGCCACGGAGTATCGAGATTCTACTTTACTTCAGTTTCTAAGTCAACAAGGAACTATTGTTCAGCATTCTTATCCTCACACTTCTCAACAGAATAGGCGAGCAGAACGCAAACATCGTCATATTCTAAATTCTGTTCGTGCTCTTCTTCTCTCTGCCTCTTGTCCAGAAAAGTTTTGGGGAGAACCAGCGTTACATGTTGTTTATAATATCAATCATCTTTCTACCTTAGTTCTACAAAATTTATCTTCTTTTGAAAAGTTATTTAAACAGTCTCCTGACTATTCAATACTTAAGCCATTTGGATGTGCTTCTTTTGTTTTTTTATAGCCTCATGAACATACCAAATTAGAACCACGTGCTCGTTTATGTTGTTTTCTTGGTTATAGTATCGAACATAAATGGTATCGTTGTTGGGATCCTGTTTCCAATAGACTACGTATCTCTCGATATGTTTCCTTTTAGGAAAATACCATGTTCTCTTCTCTCTCTAAATTTCATCAATCTGTTAATACTAACTCCCTATTTTTCACTGATCCTTCCAATGATTTGTTCCCTAGTCATGATACAGGTGATTTTGATGCTAGCTCACCCCCACCTACGCCTGTTGACTCTGCACCGGATGTTGATCCTGTACCTACACCTATCTCTCCTCCTCTTCGTCATTCTGCCTGGGTAAGAGAAACTCCTTATTACCTTTCTGATTTTCATTGTTACTCTACTATTGCAACCCTTTATGAGCCTCTTTTTATCGTGAGGCTAGTACTAACCCTGTTTGGCAGCAAGCTATGACTGAAGAACTTCAGGCTTTAGAGAAAACTCATACTTGGGATCTAGTTGATCTTCCATCAAATAAAACCCCTATTGGTTGCAAATGGGTCTACAAAATCAAGACCCGATCTGATGGAACTATTGAACGCTACAAAGCACATTTAGTAGCAAAAGGGTACACTCAGGAATATGGTATTGACTATAAAGAAACTTTTGCTCCAGTAGCTCGCATAACATCTATTTGTAGTCTTTTGGCCGTTGCAGCAGTTCAAAAGTGGAAACTTTTTTAGATGGATGTAAAAAATGCCTTCCTTTATGGTGATTTACTTAAAGAGGTCTATATGCATCCTCCTCCCGGTTATCATTCTCCTCATAAAGTTTGCAAACTTCGACGAGCCTTATATGGATTAAAAACAAGCTCCCCTAGCCTGGTTTGCCAAATTTAGTTCCACTATTGCTCAATTTGGATTTACCTCTATTTCACATGATTCTACTTTATTCACTCGTCGAACTGACTGTGGTATTGTTCTTTTGTTGCTGTATGTTGATGATATGATAATCACAGGAGATGATTTATTTGGTACTTCTGAGTTACAACGTTCTCTCCATCAACATTTTGAAATGAAAGACCTTAGTTCACTTACCTATTTTTTAGGTCTTGAAGTCTCTTACCAATCTGATGGCTATTATCTCTCTCAAGCCAAGTGTGCTTCTGATTTGCTCTCTCGTGCAGGCATCACCGATAGCAAAATTGCTCCTACTCCAATGGATCTCAATTACAAACTAACACCTCTTAATGACACTCCTCTTGATGATCCCACTTTATACCGCCAACTTCTTGGAAGTCTTGTTTATCTCCCAGTCACTCGACATGATATTTCATATGCTGTTCATATGGTCAGCCAATTTATGTCTGCTCCTCGCTCAACTCATTTCTCGACGGTTCTTCGAATCCTTCTTTATATCAAAGGCACTCTCTTTCATGGTTTACATTTTTCTGCTGCCTCTTCTCTAGTATTATCTGGATATTCTGATGCTGATTGGGCAGGTGACCCAACGGATCGACGTTCTACAACTGGATATTGTTTTTTTTTGGGTTGACTCTCTTATCTCTTGGCGTAGTAAAAAGCAGACCGTTGTTGCCCGTTCTAGTACTGAGTCTGAATATCGTGCTCTTGCTGATGCAACATCTGAGTTACTTTGGTTACGTTGGTTATTGACTGACATGGGTATCTCTCATTCCACAGCTATAAAGCTTCATTGTGATAATAAAAGTGCCATTCAAATTTCCCACAATGATGTGTTCCATGAGCATACCAAACATATAAAAATTGATTGTCACTTTGTACGTCATCATGTTGCTCATGGCACCATGTGTTTGATACATATATCCTCTGCTGACCAAACTGCCGATATCTTCACCAAACCACACCTTCCAAGCCGTTTTCAAGAACTTACATCCAAACTTAAGTTGGGATCTTCGCTACCACCTTGAGTTTGAGAGGGGTGTTAGCATCATTATAGGAACAATGTCTATACATATTTATAGGATACTTGATTTTAGAGATTTGTTTAGTATAATTCCAGTAATTGTGATTCTTGCCATATCTAGTTCACATTCTCTTGTATAAATAGAGGTTGTATCTCTGTAAATTATATACATAGAAATACAAGATTTCAACAGTATCATCTCTGTTAATATTAGTATCATCTCTAATAATATTATCATCTCTGCTAATAATAATCTTAACCCGAGAGATAAAAATCTCTTTTAGATATATGAATTCTTATGCAAAGTGATAAGTGTTATGGTGAAACTGTCTTCTATTATATTCTTTAATTGGATTAGAAAATTTTGAAACTTCTTATTTGCTCACATGGTGGAGAACTTACTATACCAATGCTTGTTACTTTTATTCAAGCCAGCTGGAGCTGGAGCTGGAGCTGTAGGGACCAAAATTACTAGAAGAACTGGAAGCATTGATGAATTTGAATTCAAAGCTATAGGGGAAAACCGTAACCAAGGCGTAAGTTTATAAACTTTCCACTTTTCTTCTGTTAAATGTAAACCACCTGGGGAACATTTTCTCTCTTTCAAGTATTCCTTATGTAATTTATGAAGCTAAACTTAATTTCTAATTTATATTTTCTTTCAGTGGGTAGCAGTTGGGATTATGGTATTAGGCTTCGTTTTTGACGAGGAAGATTTTGTGAGGCCTTGGGAAGGACAAAATGACATTTTGGAGAGGTATAGATATATATACTCCCTTGTTTATGTTGGAAGTTTTCTTTTTGTTCGTTTTCAGAATTTTGGGGTTCATCAAATAGAAGGTGATACAACAATGAATATAGTAAACAAATATAATTCTCGTTTTCAAACTGTTAAATCGCATCCCCCTTTCGTTCAAGTAAGTAAATGTTAAAATATTCAATGTGCATCTGTCTCTTGTTACAGGAAATAAGATATTTTGTGCCCACTAATTTTGTCCGTCTCATTTTTGTTCCTTAAGTCACCTTTTTTGTTGTTTCCATGATATATCTCCACAATGATCTGTTATTTATTTAGTGGTGCGAAGTTAATGGCTTAAAAAGCAGAACAATATTCTTGCATGATAGTATGATGTTTGCGCAACTAGTGGTTGCTTGCTAAAATATATGCAAAACAGAAAACTGACTTGTTAAAGGTTTATAATATTGGAAATGGCATGACATGCCTCTTATGACTAATAAACTTTTTTAGGTATGTCTTGCAGTGGGAATCTAAGCATTTTATTGTAGTGGGCACTGCAATTCAAGATTGGCTTACTTCAAGTAATTGTTTTGGACTTGAGGGCTACTGGTGTTTTTAACTTATAAGTGATTTTACTTGCCTGCTGTGACATTGTTGATGCTTGCTTTAAGAATTGTAATGGGTTTGATGAAGCAAGGTGCAATGAGGACAGTCTTAAGTACCCTTTTGACGGCTTTGGCCTGGCCAGCAACACTACTTTCAGCTACTGATTTTTGTTGGAAGATGGTAGGCTCTAGCTATAATTTCACTCACAAAACACTCATACAAAAATAAGAAAAAAGAAGAGAGAAGGCTTTCAAGTGATTATTATTATTATTCACTTTTACTTTGCTTGATATAAAATGAATCACTTGCATAGGTATTTATAATACCCAATCTACATGAACGTAAACAAAAAATTTAATTCATAAATTAATAACTTCAATAACCTATTACTTCATTTATTATCTTAAACATAAATAACCATTTAATAACAATACGTTCAAGTTTAATATCTAACACTCCCCTGTAAACTTGAACCTCTCAAAACGCCGAGCATCATCCTCAGTTTTTGAAAACTGTCATACTTCAGTGGCTTCGTGAAAATATCAACAATCTGGTCATCTGTTCTTACATACTCTAGCTCAACTTCTTTATTTGCAACACACTCTCAGATGAAATGATACCTTGTATCAATGTGTTTACTACGGTCATGAAACACTGGATTCTTTGCTAAAGACTGAGCTGACTTGTTATCTATCATGATCCTGGTTGCCTCACTTTGCTCCAGGTTAAGCTCCTTCAATAATCTCCATAACCAAATCGCATGACATGCACAAGAAGTAGCTGCAACATACTCAGATTCACACGATGAAAGTGTGACAATCGGCTGCTTCTTTGAACACCAGGAAATTGCACTATTTCCCAACAAGAACACAAAACCACTAGTGCTTTTTCTATCATCAATGTCTCCAGCAAAATCACTATCA